>BJCO01744730.1:0-10507 GCA_018326465.1 Flaveria floridana | reverse complement strand
GATCAAAGCAGAAGTATAAGTCATGGAAGAAGTCATTGATTACAAAGGAATGAAAACTAAGAAGAGAAACATAAAAACCGGGACGATTAAGTCTTCGATTCTTCACTTCCTAGCTCCAAATCTCCAATCCTTTGCTCCCAAGCTCCTGGAAATCGCCTATGATCGTCCTCAGCCGCTCCCAATCGTCCAATAATGTCCTCCTCCGGGAATTAGGGTTTTGGTTTGAGTTTTAAACAACTTTGCCGATTTTAGCACCCGTCGCGTAGCGCGAGGTGTTTCCCAAATGTTGTCGCGTAGCGCGACGTACCTCGCAACCCGACAAAATAGTCGGGTGGCATCTCGGGTAGATCCATGGGTTAATGAGGGGTAAAATGGTAATTTCGCAGCTTTTTCCACCCCTCGCGTAGCGCGAGGAGATTCCCTCATTCTGGCGCGTAGCGCGAGAGAAGCAAAACTCAGATTTTTTATTCTTTTAATTCCAAACTCCTCGGCTCGATCCCGGCATCTCGTTAAGACTCGTTTAAGCTCCAAAATGCTATCTTTAAGCTCGGGATCCTACAAAACCCACAAATGATCAATAGAAACGAATTCCAAGATAAAAACGAACATAAATAATGCAATTATTATACAAAATATACACGGGGAATTCAACTAATTATAATCTTATCACATCCATAGAAGATAAAGTCTCTAGCTTTACTGATGGTCTGCCAGACAAATGGGATCCATTTGTGTCTAATTTAAGGCAAAACGTCATTCTTGCCACTTTAGATATAAATGATTTCATTCTGAAGTTGAGGGAGGAAGAGCTGCGTCAGAAATACAAGTCAAAGAAAGGATCCTATGCTCAGAATCCTGCACTCTACAACTCAGTTACAACTCCTTCTACATCAGGCGCACCGCTTCAAATGGCGTTTGTGTCTAAATCTTCTGCACCTTCCCAAAGTAACTCATCAGGAACCGAAACATCAGGGTCAACTAGCACCCAATATATTGTTCATGAAGCAAATACTACCAGGTTAAAGACCGAGAATCTAAGGAATATCACCGTGGAAGTTGCTAAAGAACATATGGATCTTCTAGCTGCCGTTGTTCAATCTTATGATGGGTTAGTTGCTGGTAAGATTGGGAACTGTCATCTAGCTGACGAGGATTACGTGCAGGTTGACGAAACTAAGCTGGAACACATGGATATAATGTGGGCCTTGGCTAGTGCTGTTAGAAGAGCCAAGAAGTTTGTCAAGAAGACGGGGCAAAATTTGGTTGCAACTAAAGACACTGTATTTGGATTTGATAAAACCAAAGTTACTTGCTTCAATTATGGAGAGAAGGGGCACTTCAAACGTGAGTGCACAAAGCCAAAGAAGACTGGGAATGGAAATCCTTTTCCCACGTTCAACCGTCAAGACAAGAAGAAGGTTGATGCATCATCATGTAAAGATTCTAAGGCTTTGGTTGTACAAGGTGATGAAGGACAAGACTGGTCCTTCCGATTCGTATCTGAGGGGGAATCCAATGTCGTATTTATTGATACCTTGGATGATGGATCTGCAACTGAGGGAGACGTCATAGCTGATTATGCAAGTTTAGATATCGAAGAAGCTAGGGATATCGTTGATCACTTGGTTGAAATAGAGTTGAGTGCTGCTAATTCAGAATCTCAAATCACTGAAGAATCTGACACTGCACTGATGGCTGATTCGTCTAGTTCTACACAGGTATATTCTAAAGACGAATTATTTGATAAACATGCTTGTTCTGAATGTGATAAATTTAGGGAAAGCATTGATTTGAAGTTTGCAAGGTTATTAGATTACAATGATAATCTAGTAAATGATTTACAACTCTGCACTGAAGCAAACCGTGTGTTAAAACAAAATGAGTGCAGCTTCAAAGAAATGATAGAACTGTTAGGGAAACAACTAAGGGAAACCAAAGTTGTTGCTTTAAATCAATCTAATGATATTAAGTTCAATTTAAATTCTTTAGAAGAAACCAAAAAGGAGAAAGCAGTTTTGCAAGTAGAAGTTGAATCCTTAAAACATAAACTGCGTAGTTTGGCAAGTTCTTCACACATAGTTCAAAACTTAGTGAAAGAACGAAATGGAGGGGAAGGTCTGGGTTATAAAGTAGTACCGCCACCACATGCTATCCTTTTGAACACTAAATGTAAACCAATCAATAATAACCCGGTAAAGGATCATGTGGTGTCTACTCCTCTGGTCAGTGATCCAGATTCTACGGGTAAAACCGTGAAGCCTGTCACTGAACAGAAGAATACTTCTTTCGTATCAAAAGATAAGATGCCTGTTGAAGACTTGACTGATAAAATTAAAAAAGTTAATTTAGGGTCAGGTTCAAAAACGTCTATTTCAGAACCTAAACAGTTTAAAGCAACAAACCCTATACCAGCAAGTCATCAAACTTTAAATAAAATGAAAGCAAAAGATGTTGCAAATGTCGAAACAATTAATTTTGTTAAAAAAGGAGAAACATCTAAAAGTAAAAAGAAACAACCCAACCCCCGACCAAACTCAACCCCTCGTCAATGATTTCCTCATACTGTCGAAGGAAGATCTTGCTACAGTTGTGGAAAAAGAGGACACATCTCTCCAAATTGTCCTTACTATTAGATACCTAAAAGGAAAATAGAACTTTTTGTGATGAAAAACTAAAATTTTGTAAAATCAGATCTAATACTCCTTCAAAACACCAAAGTCAACACAGACAAGCTAAAAGCAAAGTTGTGTCACCTAAAGTTAAATCAAGGATTATTAGTGAACCTAAAGTTCAAACCATAAGCCAGTCGTCTGTTTACCACAAACAGGCCTTACACAGAACTGGTTTATAGAAAGAAAAATCAAGTCTTGTGTCTGATAGTGAAAACAAGGAAAAGAAAGATGTGCCCTCAACCTCTGAAGGTTAGTGGGTTGAGTTCATGATGTGTGATACCTCTGGGACACCCAAGCCAGTTAAGGCCTGGTTCCCAAACCTGAACTAATCTTTTCATTGTATGTGCAGGGTGTCCGCTACAGCGCTATCACTAATACCTAGATTATTAATAGTGGGGCGTCCAGGCACATGATAGGGAATTCGTCCCTCCTTTTCAGCGTCAAGCAAATTAAAGGGGGACACATGTCATTCGCTGGAAACAAAGGAGGTTACATCACCACGCAAGGCAAAGTGGGAAACAAGAAAGTAAAGTTTGCCAAGGTTAACTACGTTCAACAACTACAGAACAACTTACTTTTCTGTCTCCTAAATCTGTGATAAGGGATTCAAAGTTGTATTTGACAACAAGAAGTGCTACATACTGAAGAAGGAGTATGTCATCCCGGAGGACCAAGTGTTAATGTCGGCTTTAAGATATAACGACCTTTATGTCTTGGACCTATCAAAAGCCTCCACAACTGAGTCTACTGCTCAGTGTTTCTTGTTAAAATCAACAGAGAGAGATTCAGTCTCCTGGCATAGGAGAATGGGACACATCAATCCCAGGAAGATGAACCATCTAGTTCAGAATGATCTAGTAGATGGTGTTACAGTCAAGAATTTCCAACTTCCAAATTTCTGTGTTGCCTACAAGAAAGGGAAACAGACCAAGAAGTCTCACAAAGCAAAGAAAGTCAATTCTATCGATATTCCTCTCGAGCTTCTGCACATGGATCTGTTTGGCCTAGTGAGCACAAAAAGCATAGCAGGAGATTGGTACTGCTTTGTGGTGACGGATGATTACTCAAGATTTTCTTGGGTGATGTTTCTGAAAGCTAAATCAGAGACATTTGAATCATTCAAACATCTTGTTACCACATTGGAGTCTCTCTACAAGCTAAAAGTGAGAAGGATTCGATCAGACAACGGGACAGAGTTCAAGAATCAGTGGATGGAGGCCTTCTGTTGAGAGAAGGGAATTGTTCATCAGTTTACCTCTGCTTACACTCCACAAATGAATGGTGTTTGCTGAAAGGAAGAACCGTAGCTTGATAGAGACAACAAGGACTATGCTAGCTGACTCCAAACTACCAGTTCAATTCTAGAACGAGGCACTAGCTAATGCATGTTACACTCTAAATCGGGTCTTGGTAGTCAAACGTCAAAGAAAAACTTGTTATGAGTTGCTCCAACAACGAAAACCCAATTTAGAGTATCTGGAACCATTTGGTGCACCTTGCATGCTACTAAAGAAGAATCAGGCTGGGAAGTTCTTGGAGAAGGTAGAAGAAGGTATCTTCCTTGGATATAGTATACCAGATAAACGAGTTTACAATAACTCAACTGGTCAGGTAGAAGTGTGGTGTAACGTTGATGTTCAAAGATACACCACCCCCCTACAGGAAAAGGACCTTCCTTTTTCTTCGACTATGATGGATTTTTCAAATCCTTCAATCTACCTCCTTCCCATTCTGATGATGACTTAGCTGTACGAATGATGTACGATGTTCTGAATGCTCCCACACCTGAGTCGACATCATCTGTTCCATTAGATGATACTTCTAGCCCTTCAGGGGGAGAGCTTGAGGTGAGTGATTCTTCTTCTGATGATGAAGTAGTTGAGACCACAAACGTGGAACAGGAAGAACAAGTTCCTACTACCGAAAGCACTCCAGCCTCTGATCATGATGCAGCTGACACTTCTGAACCGCATACTTCAACAGTTCAGAATCTGGATACTGAAGTCACAGTACCCACCACTCTAGGAACTCGAGTTAATGTACATCATCCTTTGGACAACATAATCGGGGATATTCTATTGGGAGTTCAAACAAGAAATCAGCTATACTCAGCTGATTATGCTGCAGTCATGGAAAAGGGGTACCTACATGATGGTGCTTATCGATGCTTTGTTTCTCAAGTTGAGCCAAAGCATGTCAGCAAGGCTTTAAAAGATGAAGCATGGGTAAGTGCTATGCAAGACGAACTTCTTCAGTTCAAGAAGTTAGGAGTCTGGACACTTGTGGATAGACCAAAGGTGCAAAAGTGATTGGCACTAAATGGGTTCTTCGACGCAAGAAAGATGACCAAGGGGTCATAATCAGGAAAAAGGCTCGGCTTGTCATTCAAGGGTTTAGACAAGTCGAAGGCATTGACTACAATGAAGTGTTTGCACATGTGGCAAGGATGGAAGCTATTCGTATCTTCTTAGCCTATGCATCCTACACGCAGATCAAAGTCTATCAACTGGATGTGAAAAGTGCATTCCTTCATGGTGAAATCCGGGAAACAGTGTTTGTCGGTCAACCCGAAGGATTTGAAGATCCTTATCATCAGGATATAGTGTATAAGCTGTACAAGGCTTTGTATGGGCTTCATCAAGCTCATCGAGCCTGGTACGAGAAACTCTCTACTCATCTGCTGAAACGTGGTTTTCACAGAGGGGTCATTGACTGCACACTGTTCATCAAAGAAAAGGACGGTGATTTACTACTGGTGTAGATATATGTGGGTGACGTAATCTTCGGTTCTAAGAACGAAGCATTGTGTAAAGAATTTGAGTCTGTGATGAAAGCTGAGTTCAAAACGAGCCCTATAGGAGAGATGAAGTTCTTTCTCGGTTTACAAGTAGATCAGACACCAAATGGTATCTTCCTGCATCAGACCAAATATGTAGGAGATATCCTTAGTTGGTTTGACATGGATAATGCAACGGCTGCTGGAACTCCACTTTCCACGAATCACGATGTGGCACCCGACAAAAATGGTGATCTGGTCGATGCCACCATGTATCGAGGAATGATCGGATCTCTCACGTACCTCACAGCTTCTTGTCCTGATATCATGTACGCCACGTGTCTCTGTTCCAGATACCAGACAAAACCCAAAGTAAATCACCTAATTGGGGTAAAAGGATCTTTCGTTATCTGAAGGGTACTCCAACACTTGGGTTGTGGTATCCTCATGATGAAGACTTTGAGCTTACCGCGCATAATGACTCGGATTACGGGCTAAATGAACTACAAGTCAACATCAGCAGGATGTCAGTTCTTTGGAAGACGTTTAGTCACCTGGCAGTGTAAGAAGCAGACGTCGGTAGCTCTATCGACATGTGAAGCCGAATACGTTGCCACTGCAAGTTGCTGTTCTCAAATCATCTGGATTCAACAGTAAATGTGAGACTACGGTTTGCAATTTTCTAACACTCTCATCTATGTGGATAATTCTGCTGCAATTGCCGTTACTAAAAATCCGGTTCAACACCCAAAGACAAAACACATCGGTATTAAATATCACTTTATACGTGACTGTTTTGAAAAGCAATTAATCGATGTTGTTAAAATTAATATGGATTTTCAACGCGCCGACCTATACACAAAAGCATTTGATAAACCTCGGTTTTTATATCTCTTAGAGGTGAATGGCGTCAAAAAGGAAAGTGACGTCATTCTAGATGAATCTAGTTCTTAGTCCGTCGTTACGTTTTAATTTTAATTTTAATTTTTCTTTATTTTATTTTCCTGTCTTTAAAAATCCAAAAACACAAAAAGATTTTCGGTTTTAGAATTTTAGGGGGAGAATAGGTTTAGTTTCAGTAGTTAGTATTTAAATTACTCAAAAAAAATGAGGGCGGGTAGAAAAGCTGAAATGCAAAGACTTCAAATATGTGAGTTTGATTCAAATCTATGGAAGATGATAGTACACAGGGAACAAAATGTTTGGGACATCAAAAGGACTTAAAGGTTCAAACTGTTACATTAAAACTACGAGTCTGAGAAAAATAAGCCAAACAAAGGAAAAATGATAGTAAACTAGCCTGTTACTGAGGTAACATAGAGAAAGTAGGCCTAGAGTTTGCTAGTCCCTTATATGATTTGTCGGTAGATTCAATACAATAGACAAGTAGACCTTATTGGTGAAACAAATTAAAACTAAATAGTTCAACTAGCTATGGGCTTCCACTTTATCCCTGGTTAACACAATCAACGCATTTCCAATAAGGGGTGATGAGCAAATTAAACGCCACAAATGTGTGCGGATGACCTTATAAATGAGCAAAGCACATGGTAAAATTGATAAACGCAATCAAGCTAATAACTAATGTTATTGGTGCGTAATGTGTAAAAGAAAAGAGCTCAAACAAGAAGATAGGTTGTGTGCCTCTCTGCTGTGTGATGGCACTGACCTGATGATAAGCATAACCTAAATATTCTAGAATTCATTGTTGTTTGCGCCTCTCTACTGTGCGATGGCACTGATATGAGGCTTGGCATCTCTTTGAAAGCTCTTAGAGTAGTTTCTTCTTGTCCAAACCCGTAGACCACTCAAAAATATCCTGAGAAATGTTGATTATCATATAAGCGTGGGATCCACAAATGCTTGTTGAAATAACAAACCAAACTAATCACCAATGTGAGTCAAAAGTCTATGTATGGATTTAAGTGGACAAATATACTGACAATCATCGTAGCAGCAATCCTCGACAGTCAAAATCATTATGTGCTTCTTACAGTTCTAGTATGATTTCCTGTTAGGGCTTTGAACTCTCAGACAAATAAAAATAAGTTAAATAAACATATGCTAAAAGGTCCCAAATGATTATGTTTAAGCCTGTATGATTCCATAAAAATCCTTCCAGGTAAGATGTAAGTGCTTGATGCTGTTCTGTTTAGGGGGAGAAATCTATTAAGGAAAATTAAAATGTTCTCAACCCACCTCAAACAAAACCACAAAAATTTGTTTGGTTTCATTTAAATTTAAGTTGTTTTCTGTTTTATCTATCAATTAGGTGTACATGTCGGACTATGTAACTAGATGAACTCTGTGAATCATAATTTTAAAGGGTCACATCTGAGGTGACCAAACTGGTATGAGTTTAAAAGGATCATGTCTGAGATGATCAAGTTTTAAATATTTAAAAGGGTCACATCTGAGGTGACCAAACGATTTCAATTAAAAGGGTCACGTCTGAGGTGATCAATCGGTTTTAGTTTAAAAGGATCACGTCTGAGGTGATCAAAGGATTTATGTTAAAAGATCATGTCTGTGATGATCATTGGTCATAACGTTGACTAATAAGATTTAAGTTTGAGTGTGTGTGGAAATGGATGAAGTCAAACTCATAAGTATGAGCCAATCGCACGATTGGACCACAAGTATGGACCAGTCGCACGATTGGACCATAAGTATGGACCAGTCGCACGATTGGACCACAAGTATGAGCAAAGCACACGAATAGACCATGAGTATGAGCTAGTCACATGAATGGACCATGAGTATGGGGGAACCATGCGATTGGATCATAAGAATGAACCAATCGCACGACTGAATGGAGGAGTCTGAGTCAGTCGCACGACTGAACCCTAGTCGCACGATTGAGTCGTGCGCATGGGTCCAGTCGTACGATTGAGGCATGCGCATGGGTCCAGTCGCACGATTGAACCCCAAAACAGTATAAATAGAGACTCAGTCAGTCGTGAACCCTAATCATCTTCAGCTACTTTGCAGACGAAATCGGGATCAAATGACAGATAAATCAAACTTAAATGGGTCGTAATTGATAAAACAAAGAAACGAGACTAAAAACCTAAAATAGGCCACTTAAATGTAAAATAAAGTTGATTTAAATGACATTAAGTGTTGTTTTGGGTCCCTGCGAACCGTATGAACCTAAACATGAAGTTTAATTTAACGTTTTGATGAAGAATCAAATTTAATGGTTCGAACAGTGCAAGACACGAATGGACAGGATGATGAACTTTAGTCGCACGATTGAGCCAGTCGTATGACTCAGTCGCACGATTGAGCCAGTCGTATGACTCAGTCGCACGATTGAGCCAGACGTATGATTCAATCGCATGATTGAATCAATCGATGGCTCAGTCGCACGACTGACTCAACCGCACTGGTATAGCATACGACTATGTTTAGTCGCAGGCTCAATCGTATGACTGAACTCAGTCGTGTGGTTTAATCGCACGATTGAACCAGTTTGTCTAAATCTGTTCCAAGTCAATTGTTTATCTCTTATGAATGGAACTAATGTGTTGGTTTCTTGTATTGCAGAAAATGGCTGATAGATGGACGATGAGTACAAAGCATAACATATGTGCTCATCTAGATACTACATCCCGGAATGCTGCTGAGTTCACCGGGATTATAGCCTTCCTACGAAGATCGAGGATCTTCAAGGCTATTTCTGCTCCTTGCACTCCATATAGGTCGATCCAGCAGGCATTCTGGGAGAATGCTGTTGTCGATCGGTCTACTGAGCCTTTCTGCATACGGAGTTCTATCTTCCGTCAAGATATATAGATTGGTGAAGATGACCTACTGCGAGTCTTGGAATTGGATGATGATGGAACACACCCAACCAAGATGCATCCCCTAACGGTACGGGGATGCTTTCTCAGGATCAATTACGTTGACGACATCAATGCCAGCGTGCTAAATAAGAGCAACATGTGCCTGCAATTCAAGTATTTGGCACATGTGATCCTGAAATGCATAGCCTCCAGGAGAGGAGGATTTGATGAGCTATCAAACCAAATCCAGAACGCATACGTTACGCTGGTGCTGAACCTCCCGTTTAGTTTTTCACGCATGTTCTTCTCTTACCTGATGGAGAACATTGAAGCTAAAGGCAAGGAAGGCTTCTGCATGTACCCAAGATTCTTGCAGATGATCATCGACGAGAAGCTTCCTATGCTGCCAAAGGAGGAGGATGATGCTGTGACCCTAGAGGTAATGGATGATACCACCCTAGGAAGGATGAAGGTCTACCGAGGGAAGCAGGTGAAGCCCCCGGTGAGGAGACTCTTCAGCCATCTGGCCAATGAGAGTTATGTGGCACCAGCTCGCAAGAAATGGCGTCACGATGACAGTGACTCTAACGTCGAGCCGATTGTGGCTCCTGACGATGACGACGACGATGATGACCATGATTATGGTCAAGGTGGTGGAGATACAGGCCCTAGTCAATCACAGGCCACTGACACATCTACCATATCTCCACCACCTCCACACAGTAGTACTTCTGCTCCCGGTGGATCGGAGCAGGCTGCCATCCACCAGGACTTCTTGGTAGATGAATAAGAGGAGGAGTCGGATGAGGATCCTCTAACGAGGATGGTAGGTAGTCGTGTAGTGGATATCGAGAGGGGCAAGGAGGCGGTGCCAGGGGGTCGAGGCTGAAAAGAATGGCCCAGCCAACTAGCCCAGGGGGAGCCCAGCTTGCCAGGGGGTCGAGGCTGAAAAGAATGGCCCAGCCCCATGGCAAGAAGGGCAAGACACAGAGGATTATACTGATTACTTCCTGTAACATCCTGTATTTTTGTTCATTTTATTTATGCCATTTTATAGCATCCTTTGTAATTTTTTTATATATAATAATAATAACAATAATAATATAGATAATAATAATAATAATAATAATAATAATAATAATAATAATAATAATGAAAGTAGTAGTAATAATAATAATAATAATAATAATAATAATAATAATAATAATAATAAAACTTGAATAATTAAATAAGTTAGATTAAAGTTTAAAAAGATGAGGGGGTCTTAATGT
>BJCO01744729.1:0-10953 GCA_018326465.1 Flaveria floridana | reverse complement strand
CTGGGCTATGTGATGATCTTGATTAATTGGATTATGAAATGATGGAAATGATAAAGTGAAAGAATTGCCTATATATACTAGGAATTCTTGACATACTAGTCGAAGCATTATGACAAGAAAGAAAAAGCGATAATCCTGACCAGTTAGATTGAGAAAATGGAAACTGTAACGTATTTGAACAACTACACTGAAAAACCATAAAATGAAGTATGTTTTGCTTACTCACTAATGGGTAAAGCACAAGCATGGTAACATACCTAAGCTCAAGTCTGAGGTAAGGAGGCTGTGATAGCCATGACTTGAGATGAGTTCAAAGCCTTGGTGATTAAGTACTATTACCTAAGGAATGAAATGCAAAAGTTAGAATTATAATTCTGAAATCGTGCAATGGTAGGGTTAGGTCGTGCTCTTTATACTGACAAACTCCATGAGTTGACAAAGCTGATGTCATACCTTATGACATTACACCAAATAGAATTGAGAGGGACATTGGGAAAATCTAGTGTGTAGTAGAAAGAAGTTGGAGGGTCGAACAAGCAATCTAGCGATAAGGTAGACAAGTATGCCAATGTTGTGAACCTAGCTATGTTGGTTGATATGATTAAGCCAACATGCGTTAAACGGGGACACTAAGAAGGTGGGAGTTCCGACCATTACCATAACATGTGCCCTAGGTCGATTAGGACCCCGGGACAAGTTAGAAACAATCAGAATTAGGAAATGGATATAGCTAGAAAGTAAGAATAGTTAAATTATGGAAAAAAGATAATATAAATCAATATAATACATCACGCAGTCATACATCTGCGACTGAAGCAAGTGACATTCGACAAGACCAAATGTTGTTACATGCACGTACCTTATCATCAATAGCTACACATCTATTTGATACCAGGGTTGATAATAGCTTTGATTCTTCCGGAATTATTCTTTAACTTAGCATTAACCCTAGTTGCTTAGAAATTATTTACTCGGTTGAGATGACCAATGGTAATAATTAGGGGTTACACAGAAGTACACGAAGATCATGTCTTTGACATAGACTTAATACTGTATGAATTGGTTATCGAAACATGAAACCAAGATAGTCCATCGGGAGAAGGTGATTCGTCGATGCCTAAAGAAGTGATGTTGCATTTCTAGCACATACGGTAGAGAAGAAGGCAGAAGAAAGAAAGTTGAAAGATATTCCTATTGTACGTAATTTTCCAAAAGACCTTCCTTGTGACTTAACAGGATTGTCCCCTTTTCGTCAAATAGAAATTCCAGAATGATATGAGCCCTAGAGCAAGTTCTGTTGCAAAGGCATAGTATTAGTTAGCACCAACGCAAATGCAAGAATTATCAAGTAAACTACAAGAGCTCTTGGATAAAAGTTTTATTCGACCCAGTCACTCGCTATGGGGAGCGCCAACTTGATTGGTTAAAAAGAAGGATGAGTCGTTCTAGTTGTGCATAGATTATCAAAAAATGAACAAGTTGACTATAAAAAACCAATACCCTCTCCCCAGGAATTATGATCTATTCGATCAGTTGCATGCATGACGCAACGTATTTCTCAAAGGTCAAACATTGGTCAGGTTATACCAGTTGAGGGTTCAAGAATACGAGATCCGAAGGCAACCTTTAGGACTCGTTATGGAAACTACGTGTTCTTAGTCATGTTGTTTGGGCTGACCAATGCTCCGGTAGAGTTCATGGATTTGATAAACCATGTATAAGAGCTGTATAGGATAAAGTCGTAATCGTGTATGTAAACAATATCCACATCTATTCCCGATCAAAGAAAGACCATGATCAATGTTTACAGACGATACTAAAATTATTGCGGGAAGATCAACTCTATGCCAAATTCTCTAAGTGTGAGTTTTGGTTATGTGAGGTAAATTTTTTAGGGGGGGCACGTGGTTTATGAATAGGGAATTCACGTTGATCCTTAAAAGATCGAAGCAGTGAAGTAGTGGGATGCATCTAAGGCTCCCACGAAAATTCGCCATTCTTAGGATTGGCTGGATACTATCGATGATTCTTTGTGAACTTATAAAAGATTGCTCAACTGTTGAAGATGTTAACTCAAAAGGATAAGAAATTCAATTAGGTATTTTAGCAAGGAATGACTTTTCAAACACTAAGGTACAAGTTGTGTAACGTGCCGATAATAAGTGAATGTCTGACTTGTTTGAAAGTCAAAGCTGGACGTCAGAAACCGTCAGGTCTATTATAACAACCGGAAGTGTTCGAATGGTAATGGGAAAATACAGATGGAATTCATCACTAAGTTGTCTAGAACAAGTAGTGAGCATGATTTGATTTGGGTTATTGTGGATCGAATGATAAAATATGCCCATTTCTTACTAATTCGCGAGGACTATAAGATGGGAAAAGCTGGCGAGGCTATATGTGAATGAAATCGTGGCTAGCACGGAGTGCCTGTGTTAATTATATCATATCACGATAGTCGATTTACATCGTGGTTCAACCAGACTTTACAGAAGGCGATGGGCACTTGATTAGATTTAAGTACCGCTTATCATCCACAAACGGATGGTCAAAGTGAACGTACTATACAGACTCTAGAAGACATGCTTAAGGCATGTGTGATCGAATTTGGTGGTAATTGGGATACTCATTTACCTTTGGTCAATTCTCTTATAATAATAGTTACCATACGAGCATTGGATGTGCTCCGTTTGAAGCGTTGTATGGATGGAAGTGTAGGTCTCCTGTATGTTGGACTGAAGTAGGTGAAAGTCAACTGACAGGCCTGGAGATCATACAGGAAACGACTGATAAGATATTCTAAATCAAGGATAGACTTAAGGCAGCTAGAGATCGTCGAAGAAGTTATGCCGATAACTGTCGGAAACCTCTAGAGTTTAGCGTGGGTGATCGTGTCTTGTTAAAGGTTTCTCCTTGGAAAGGAATCGTATGATTCGGAAAGAAGGGAAAGTTAGCTCCAAGGTATGTTGGACCATTCGAGATCAATGAAAGAATTGGTTCTGTGGCGTATTGATTAAAATTACCTCAAGAGCTTAGCGGCATGCATGATACATTCCACGTATCAAACCTTAAGAAATGTTTAGTTGATGGAACGCTCCATGTCCCGATTGAAGAAATCAAGATTGATGAGAAATTCCACTTTGTGGAAGAACCAATAGAAGTCACGGATCGGGAAGTCAAACGATTGGAACACAGAAGATCCTAATTTTTAGAGTGAGATGGAACTCTAAGAGAGGTCCAGAATTTACGCGGGAACGGGAAAACCAGATGAAACTTAAATAACCGCATCTGTTTGCGGATAAAGCTTTACGATCTAACTCAGCTGAATTTCGGGACGAAATTCTCTCAACTGAGGGATACTGTGACATCCGTCACTAACATGTCCATCAATTAACGTCGAGCTCGTTAACTCTCCTTTTTTGCATTTATTATTTTACGCAATTAATCCGCCTTCAAACCGAATCCCGTGAATGTACATATATGTATGTGTGTGCAGCCGTGTATATATATAGCTATATGCGTTTGTGAGTATCCAGATTGCATATATACATATAGGTATGCGATTGTGTGTGTATATATATGTGATTCAGCATGTATACATATATATATGGTTGCGTATGTATATGTGGTGCTGTGATCGGGTGCTGCCCGTGTATGTATGTGTGTGTGTGTGTGGCTCATGTATATGTATGTATGTATGTGCGTGAACCGAAAGGAACACAGCAACCTTCGGCTGCTGTGGATACGTATCGTATCAAGATGCTTTGCATACACATATATATGTATAAATCGCTCGTATGTGTACGTATAGATCGAGTGTGTGCATCCTATACATATACATGTATAATGTGTATGTTTCAAGTGTATTTGAATGTATGTATGCAGGTGAGTGATTGTATATAGTGCTGAATGTGTGTTGTGTGTGTATGGCAGCACATATATGTGTATGAGTGTGCCCTTGAGCGTATGTATAAGTGTGTGTTTCGGTGTCCGTCTTGAGTGCGTGTGTTTGAAACCGTGGTTGCGTGTGTGTTGTTTAAGAAGAATGAAACGCAGCAGCCTTTCGGCTGCTGTGTGTGTGGAAAATAGGGGTGTTTTGATGTGTAAATATACATAAATGGTATGTGTAACAGTGTGTGTATGTGTTATGTGTTCTGGTGCGTGTGGGTGTGTGTTTTGTGTGTGTACATGTGTGTTATGAAGGTGTGTGGGTGTTATGAAGGTGTGTGTGTGTTGTAAAGGTGTGTGTGCGTCTGCCTAATGTATGTGTGTGCATGTATAAAGTGTCATGTGTAATTGTGAGTGTGTATTTGAGTGATTGTGAATGTGTGCATGTGTGCATGTGTGTACTACTAAGTATGTATGTATTTTAATGTACATAACTTTAAAGTACGTATTGTGATGTGTATGTATATAGTATAATGTATGTAAGTAGATGGAGTGTATGTATGTGTATATTAGGTATACGTAAGCGATGGTACGGATATATATAATGCGTATACAAATATCCGGTACATGATCGAAATATATATTTGTGATGTGTTGTATATACCAATGGATGTGGGTTGGTGCGTAGCGAGCGTGGATAATGAAGTTATATCTAAGAGTACCTTATATGTGTTCATATGATTATATATATATATATATATATAAATACTTAGTGAGTCGTGCGTCTAATCCAAACCAAATCGAAACCAACCAAACGTACCTTCTCTCATCGAGCGTGTTTAAAGCTTTAATTATAATTATTATAGGTGCTTGATTGTTCGTTGCTCGCATTTCTTGAAGCGTTTTGCTCGCTTTATTTTCTGATCATTTCAAGGTGAGTTTCCCGGCCCCGTTTTATTATAATTATGTATAGACATCAAGGGGAAAAGTATGCTCAACTCTTTTTATGCTGTGAACTTATTCAATCTTTGGGACTGTTGTGTTTACTATTTTGTAAGTATTTATCTGGTACATGTATGGGTTGTCTGTGTAGTTCTTTATCTACAACTATTTAACTCCGGTGTTGGAGCCGACGGACAGATATTGATAGTACTATTGGGCTGACACCCCCACCCTTGTTTGTTAGTATACTAGTTGGGACTGACAGTGGCCAGGTACGGGCCCTAAAGTGAACATGTTCTGACAAGTTCTTTGTGTACGTCGTAGGTTTAGTTGTGATGCTCATGTTTACATGTGATAATACTTGCTAATAACTATATGCACTCATGTCCTACCAAACTTTTACACAGCATCAAGTTTTGTTTACCATTTAAACCTGCGAACTCACCAATAATATGTTGACCTTTTGAGCATATCTTTTCAGGTAACAATCATTGAGGATAACTACGGATGCTGCCTTAGCGACGCCCTTAGGACTGCACTACTTAGACTCACTGGATGTCTTTGACAATTGCTTTGACTTTTATTATTCATTTATGTTCACTTGTTTCCCAGGTTATGGGATTTATACTTAATTGGTTGTATGACTATGTTTTTCGTGGAATTGACTAACTACGACACAAGTCTCCATTTCTGTCGGGTGACGTCATGACACGTTGACTTTCATCATTTGATGCATCTCTTTTAATTAACAATATGTTATGACGATCCCGTCCGTTACATCCACGTGTTTCCGCTATAAGCGGGGGTGTAACAGTTGACACACATAGACTTCTCTGTCGATATTCCCATACAAAAATGCACATTTGACATCAAGTTGATACACTGTGAAGTTCTTGGATGCAGCAAAAGCAAGAAAGATTCTTACAGCCTCAAGTCTTGCAACAGGTGCAAATACCCTAGTGTAATCTATTCCTTCTTCTTGTGTGTATCCTTAAACTACAAGTCTAGTTTTGTTCTTGATAATCAAACCTCTATCATCTCTTTTGTTCCTGAACATTCACATTGTACCAATGGGAACTTGACCAGTTGGTAGTGGACACAGATTCCACACCTTTTGCCTGTTGAATTGAAGCAATTTCTCTTGCATTGATTCAACCCAATTGTTGTCTTTGAGAGCATCTTCTACCTTTTTAGGCTCCATTTGAGAGAGAAAGCATGAGTACAAGCAGACATTCTCATTGTGAGTTTGTCTTCTGGTCCTCACACCTTCTGAGACGTCCCCAATGATGTTTTCAGCTGGATTAGTGTTATGAATCCTGATTCTGGTAATAACATCTAGTTGCATAGATAGATCCAGATTTGAATGATTCATATCAGGATTGTTAATATTGGTTCCAGCTGAATTTTCTTTTTCATTCAATGAAGATTGATTGAATGAATAACATCATCAAAAGTGTTCTGTTGTAAGATAGCATCATCAGTTGCCTGTTCCTCCAAATAGCTATCTTTATCAGCTTGGTGTTGAGAAATGGAGTTGTCATCTGAAGTGACTTGATGCTCATTCAGTTGACAACTGGTTGAAGCTCTATTGTTTCCTAAGAGATTCAGACTTTTAGGACTTGCAGTGGTAGGAGCTTGTTTTTCATTCCTTCTTGGAGAATTTGGAATAGGTCTAGGCAACTCAAACATTTGATCATCATCAGAGTCACTTTGAGTTCCTGTTCCAGCTGAAACATTCTCACAAGATTGTTTAGAATAGTTGGGAAACAATTCAAAGTTAAACATATGGTCAGGACCATTTCCCTTAACACAAGAAGTGTGCTTATTTACAACTATATTGGATGACTCCACAAATTGTTGATTCTTGATGTTGTATACTCTATAAGCTTTAGAGCTTAAAGAGTATCCAACAAATATAGCATCATCTGACTTTTCAACAAATTTTGCCAAATTGTCCTTTGTGTTAAGTATGGTGCATCTGCTGCCAAAGGACCTTAGAAAGCCAATGAACCGTGGCCTCTTGTTCCATAACTCATAAGGGGTCTTTCCATGGGGCTTAACGATGAGAACCGTGTTCTGCACATAGCATGCAGTGCTGACTGCCTCTACCTAGAAAGTTAGAGACAGTTTTGAATCAACCAACATGGTTCTTGCTGCCTCAATAAGTGTCCTGTTCCTCCTCTCAGCAACACCATTCTGTTGAGGAGTTCTAGGAGCATTATATTATCTGGTAATCCCTTTTGAGTTACAAAATGAGTCAAGAACTTGATTCTTAAACTCAGTCCCTTGGTCACTTCTGATTATCTTTATTTTGTGATGAATTTGATTTTCTATCTTAAGAATAAAAGATTTTAAGGTTTCAGCAGTTTCATCCTTAGTTCTTAAGAAGAATACCCATGTAAATCTAGTAAAATCATCAACTATCACAAAGAAATATGATTTCCTTCCAATGCTTATTATACTTGTAGGACCAAATAGATCCATGTGCAATAAGTGTAATGGGGTAGTGATAGAGCTAACTTCTTTGGGTTTATGAGATGCCCTATGTTGCTTCCCTTTCAGACAAGTAACACAGTTGTCTTTACAGAGAAATTCCTTTTTAGGCATACCATGTACCAAGTTATTCTTAGCCAATTTATTCATTGTCTTAAAACTAACATGACACATTCTTTTGTGCCAAAGAGTTGACTCATCACTATTTGCTTTGGAAAGAAAGCATGATACTTCATCCAGTAGGGAAGCATTGTTCATATCCAGCTTGTACATATCCCCTTTCCTGGGAGATCTAAGAAACTCCAATTCCTTAGGAATTGTCATCCCAGATTTGAGGATAATGCACTCATGTTCTGTAAAAAGCATTTGATGCTTTTGGTCACAGAATTGAGAAACACAAGAGATTGTGTTCAAGCTGTTTGACAAAGTTACTTTGTCAATTATTAACTTACCATTGGACACATTACCTCTACCAGAGATGTAACCTCCGGCTTCACCTCCAAACTGAACAGGACCTCCATCAAAAATGTGAAATTGTTGAAAAATAGATCTGTTCCCTGTCATGTGCCGGGAGCATCCACTATCCACAATCCAAATGTTTCTAGTTTTATCATATGGATGTTCCTGCACAAAGGTGAAACAATTAGTTCTTATTGGAAACCCAAGTCTTGTTGGTCTTGGGTTCTTCCAATGATGATAACACAATTGAACCAAAGTGTAAGTATGGGGGTTCAATAGTAGTTTGGGAAGAGTAGGTTTGTGCTACAACATCTTCTTTGATTTTCCATTCCATCCTTTGGTTGATCATTGAAGATGAGCTTGATGAAGCTTGGGTAGCAGAGCATTCTTCCGAAGTTTTGTTTCTCTTCGAAAGAAGGTTTCAGACCATTCTCTTCCGAAGCAGTCTTCTTTTCAGAAGGTTTGAGAGGTGCTTTCTTGTTCTTCGGAATTATTTTTGGTTTTTCTTCCGAAGCTACTTTCCTTTCGAAAGAAGATGTTCCTTCTGAAGTTAACTTGGCTTCGGAACATTGCTTTCCTTTCTTCAACCTTTGGACCTGGTTATATGATCCAAACGTGATACCTTCCTTGGCTGCTCCTTTCCTTGCCTTGTTTGCATAATGTGTGCTTGCAGGATTATAGAAACAATCCTTGGCCATTTGGTTGTGCAGACCACACATTATGCATTCAGTGTTTGCTTTGGTGGGACATGTAGATTGTTGCTTCTTGGTCTTCTTGTCCTCTTCCACAACTTTTCCTTTCTGTTTCAGATCCTTCAGTTGGATAAGAGTACTGGTACTATACTCCTGTCCTGAATCTGAGCTTCCAACCACTTGGAATCAAGGTGAAATGAAAACACCCTTTTGCCTTGGGTCAATTTTCATTTTGGACTCAGCCACCTTCTTGGCACTTCTTTTGGCTTCTTGAATCTTGTTCTTTCTTTGTTTGGTGGTAAGAGATTTGTTCTGAGCTGAGAGGATGAGGTTTTCTACCTTGTCATTCTCTGTGGTGGTGGTGGTAACCATTTTTGCATCACTCATACTATTAAGAGATGGTGGGTCAGTAGTTGGAACCTCTTGCTCATCAGTACCACATCTTGGCTGTATAATAGACACATAGGAATATGGTGGAGCAGTTTCATTTATTCCCAACCCACTCTTGTTTTGATAACATTCTTTTGAGTGAGAAGTTGATGCAAGAATGTTATTGAAGTTATGCTCTTGGATAGCATACTTCTTTGCTTCAGCCTCATCTATTACTAGCTGGACTTGAGCCTCGGTCAACTTTGAAACTAAATCTTTTTTTGAGCCCTGTAGTTTGAGTGTTCATGTTTAAAGTAGATGTAGTGTTTTCTAACTCTTTAATTTTTAGTTTATAGTCAGATTCTGCTCCTTTAAAATCAGCTTTTAATATGTTCAAAGACTTAATATTAGATTTAAGTTTCAAGTTGTAGTCCTGGAACAACTTAACCTTAGCTACACAGTCAGGAGTACAAAGATGTTCATATACCTTGGTATCATCTGTGTCTGCTATGAGAGCTTGAGCAGGAGTAATGTCTTGCACCATAAAGCTCCAATCAACTTCTTGAGCAACGGCTGCAGTGTGCTCTGTTGGCTTGGTTGCGGCTTGTATGGTAGCATGATGTTGAGAAGCTTGGCTTGCTCCAGGATTAGATTTTGGAGCTTTGCATTCCCTTGCAAAATGACCAAGTTGATTACAGTTGTAACACTTAGCCTTTGATTTGTCAAACCTGAATTTGCTACTTGTTAGGTTCTGAGGGGAATTGCTTTTCAATTCTCTTGTAGAATTTCTTTGCTCTGTAGGTAAGGAGAGCCATTTGTTGAATAATGTCCATATATTCAACATCATCTGGGCTGAAACACTCTAGATCATCAAAACAGAACTGGAAATCACTAGAGTGTTCCTTTCCTAAGACAGAAGCACAATTTTCCTGAAAAGGACCTTGTTGAGCTTGTTGACACTTGGGTGTCTCTAGGAAAGTGATGTATGGTCCAGATGAACATGATGGCTGTTGGTTATAAGTCAGGCACATGTGGTACTGGGGAGTTCTTGCACCTTCAGCAACATGTAGAGCATTGCTAACAGGAGTGGTTGAGTTGCCATTCATCTGCCGCTTTTTCAGATTTTCCATCTCCATACAGTATCCATCTAGGATTCCATATAGTTCAGTTAGAGTAAGTGTTCCAAGATTTTCAGATCTCCTGATAGAAACATAATAGAAAGTCTATTCACGAGGAAGAGCACTCATGAACTTCCTTACTATGTCTCTCTTTTCAAGAATCACTCCCATAGACTGCAGAGATGCTATCAGATCCATGTATCAGAAGTATTGTTGGCTCAAGTTTTCACCATCAATGTCGGTGAAATTCTTGAACTGTTGCTTCAGAGCATCCTTCTTGGATTCTTTGGATTCTGAGGAACCTGAGTACATTAATTTCAAAGCATCAAAGAGTTATTTGGTTGTAGTGCAATGCTCAAAACCTGCTATAATCAAGTTTGGTATGGCAATGAGCAATACAGTCATAGCTTGCTATCAATGTCCATCTTCTTGTAGTCTTCACCAGAGTAATCTTCGACTTCCTTTTCAATCATGGCACCATCTCCAGTTGGTGATGCCACTTTTGGTATGTATGGTCCATGAGTGACGGACTTCCATATACGAGAGTCTTGATACTTGATGAATCCTTCAATGTGTTGACACCAGCGCCTGAAGTTATCAGGTGTGATAATGGGAGCTTTGGTCCTGGTTCCTATTTATGATTCAATAGATTTCTGGTTAAGGGCCATTTTTGTTGAGTGAGTAAGTTTTGAGATACAAGGTTGATTTTGGATGGTTAGATCTCACAATCAAGAGCCTGGAAGCTCTGATACCAATTGCAGGATCGATATAGTTCTCTCAACACTTAGTGTTTCTCACAAACTTATTAAATCTCACTCGTTTGATGAATGCAGAATCAAGAACTCAGTTGATAATAATATAATAAGTAAAGAACACAAGAAGTGGTTTTTCAAGATACTTGTATATATTATCTCTTAATTAAGTATTACAAGACTCATGCAGAAGCATGGATACTAAGTTACAATGAGCGACTATATATACTACTATCTACA
>BJCO01744717.1:0-13365 GCA_018326465.1 Flaveria floridana | reverse complement strand
AACAACATGAGACAACACAAACTGAACCTCCTGCTTCATCTTCTGATCCACAGTAGGGTCAAAGGCCAGCCTCTTCATCTATTGACCCACAGCAAGGTCAAAGGCCAGCCTTATCATCTGACCCACAACAGGGTCAAACTCCCTCTCTTTCTGAACCTGTGAGGGAGGAACACCCAACTAAGGAAGACATAGTTGATCAACAAGGTGCTGCAGGCCAGTCTTCTCAGTTAAAGACCACAAAGAGGAAGAAGAGGATGGCTTCTAAACAAAAAGTCAAAGAAGAAGAAGAATTCAAAATCAACCTCCTCTGATCCTCAGGGTGAATCAGAACATCCTAAGGAAGTGCAAGAGAGGAAGCCCAATCACCTTCAATTCAAATGGCTCCTCTTGCATTAGGAAGACCCATCTTATCCTGGACTTATTCAACTAATCCAGAGAGGTGGCATGTAGTCAGAGATCAAGGTGAAGAAAATGTCTACTCTTGGGAAGACCTCTTCAATTTACCTCTGCATGATATTTTTGACATGAGAAGATATTTTTTAAGTCTGAGTGATCCTGACCCTCTAATGAAGAAAGGAATGGTCATGATCATGTTAAGGACTGTGAACAGCTGAATATCTTCAAGTGATTTGGTAGCATCAGCCTAAGGGGAGTTTGTAAGGATTCCTATAAGTCTGATGCAGCCAAAACACTCTTTAAGTCTTCCTGCATGCTGCACAGAAGAACATGAACTAGAAATACTTCGGAAGTTTTACACTTCAGAAATATTCTAGGTGTAAAATCTTCCGAAGCCAAGACCAATATCTTCCGAAGCCAGAAATGAAGTCTTCCGAAGCTTCAAAGACAAAGTCTTCCGAAGCCAAAGAACCAAGACATATTCTTCCGAATACTTTTATCACACATGCTTTTATCTGATGTACTTTTTCTATAAAGCTAAACCACTTTCCGTTGCCACTCTGGTTGGTCACCAACTTGCATGAGTTGGTGAAAAGGTCCATGCTTTAGGAAAACTGTACATTAAGGTCTTGAGTCTGTGCTTTATACTTTATGTAACTTTATCCTTTTTGTAATATATTAGGATGTGAGCTATGGCATGTCATAGTCATCTGTCAAAAGGCGATCTACCTTTTGACTCTACATTTGATTTTGTAATTGTCTAATCTTATGTATCCAGCTGGCTTTCATAGTATGGTCGGCTGTAGGTTGTAGTATATAGTGTCTCAAGTCATGTAACTTAGTAATGTATGCAAATGCTTATGTTTGAATACTTGTAACTTTGAACTTGAGAAGCAATATACAGCATCCTTGAAAACTAACTACTTGTGTTGTTATCTTGTTCTGTTTCTAAGTTTACTTGTGTTCTTTGCATCATTATAACCAGTTCCCTATTTGATCTATTAAGCGTTCGTATACACTCTCCTCATTGTGTTGTTGTGTTGTAAGTGCTACCCTTCACCGGTCCTGCAAAAATTAAGCAAGAGGAGTCAATGCACAATAAACTAAAATCTGACCACAAAATAACAGATGAAAAGATCATTTCTCTATAAAATTCATGGAACAAAACTTTAAAAGAATTAGAAATTGCTTCTGAACAACTTGAAGAAATGACTAAAAATCTGGAACAGGAGAAAATACCACATATTGCTACTCAAGTTGATCTTGCTAAGGTGAAAAGTTCTAAAACGATTATGGAACAACTGTTAAGTGAAAGAAAAGATAAACAAAAAGTAGGATTAGGCTTCACACATGAACCAATGCCTGAATCTATAACCAACACTCTACCAGAAAATTTTAACACGCATGATCATTCTCCTGAAAATAAAGCTAAACTTAAAGCTTTTCAAAACAAAAACAAGATTTCTGACAGTAAAAAAGAGAAAGCTAATGTAAAAATCTTTAAAGAAAAAGATGCTGAAAAGATCAAAAATGTCATCCAATAAAAGTTAAATCATATAAACCAAAACAGAAAAGTCAAAAAACTTGTGTTCCAAAAGAATCTGTGTTGGAAGAAGTAATAATCAAAAATAAAGAAAAAATAAAACTAGAAGAAGGAAGATCAGAGGATTCAAACTCTTTTGATCTGAAAGAGAAAGATAATGAAAAAGAATCTTCACCTTAAGATGTTCAATCTCAAACTAAACCAAGTTCCTCAAAATCAAGGAATCAATGAAGAAGAAGAAGAAAATCATCTAAAGCCAAAAATAATCAAAATAAAAGTCAAGAAAATATGATAGAAACAACAAATCAATCAACTAAACTTAGATCAGTAAAATTTGTGTCTGCTGGTTTGTTAAACATGAACACATTTTAAGAAGTTAAACTAAGTCCTAAGAACAAATCGAACTCTGATCTGAAAACGGGTTCAGATTCTAAGTCTTCCGTTGTTGTTAAAAGATTTGTTTCTAAGGAATCAAAGAAGGAAGTTTATGTGTAAAAGTCAAAGGTAATAAGCCAAAGAACAAAATGTCAAATCAACAGCAAAATTTGACAAATCAAAAACAACAAGTTAACTTTTTGATGCCAAAATATAACCAAGAATCAAATGTTACGTCAACATCAAAAGTTAATTAGGAGTTATTTAAAATACCACAGAGGTACTGTGAAATTTGTGACATGTACAATCATAATAATGTTAAGTGCTTTTTCAACAAGTATTATCACATCTGTGATATGAGGAATCATTCCACAGCATATTATTATTTTAACAAATACTGCACTTACTGTGATGAAAGAACTCATAACACTAAAAATTGTTACTTTATAAAGAGTTCACCTAGGAAAGGATTTGCCAATTCACAATTGAGCAAAGGTTATGCTAATCCTCAATTTCGGAGAAATCAAATTGATGGATTTCAAAGATTAACTAACCAACCTTCATTAGGTTTGAGGTCTTTCCAAAGGAATGATTATGTGAGACCAAAACAAGTTATGAAAGATCAATTCATACCAAGATCTGTAAGAATGAATGTTAAAAATATTAGAAATAAACATTTTTCAAAAATTGGTCATTTAACTGGTATGAATGTATACCACAAAAATGATCAAAAATATGTGCATAATAGAATTGGTAAATTCTTAAAAAAAGGCCTGATGTTAATACACTTCATTTTAAGCAATTTACCATTATTGATAAATTTAGAAAACCCAAGACCATCTCGGCTTGGGTAGATACCTCAACTTAATTTCTTTGTCATGCAGGTACGCCTGAGAAGACCACTCAACACATGGTATGTGGATAACGGGTGTAGCCGGCGCATGACAGGCAATCATGCATTATTACAAGACTTTAAGTTAAAGGATGGTACACATGTCCCCTTCAGTGGTGATGCAGGAGGAAAAATAACTCGAGAAGGAACAGTATCCAACGGGATAATAAGCTTCAATAAAGTCAACTTCTATTCACAATTGAACTTTAATATGTTAAGCGTTTCCAAAATCTATGATAAATTATATTCTGTTCTGTTTGATGATTCTTTTTGTTATATTTTGAAGCCAGGGTTTCGGATTAGCATGGATTGGTTGATTGTTAAAGCTGTTAGGGATCGAGATGTATACAAACTGGATATGTCTCAAGTTGATCCATCTACAGAAACAACTTGCCTCATTGTCTAATGCCTCAAATTATGAAAGTTAGCTTTGGCCTAGACATCTCGGGCATTCCAACTTCAAGAATATGAACAAGCTTGTAGTAGGAAATCATGTTATCGGCCTTTCATCGAAGAAGTATGCCACTACTGATCACTGCTCTGCATGTTTAAAGGGGAAGCAGCACAAAGCGTCTTATAAGTCCAAGCATATAAACTCAAATTCCAAACCACTCCAGATGTTGCATATGGACCTTTTTGGACCAACCAACGTCAAGAGTATTAGAAGAAAATCCTATTGTGTAGTTATCATTGATGACTATACAAGATTTTCATGGGTTTTCTTTTTGAACGCTAAATCTAAAACGCCTGAATTATTAAAAGAATTCATCATAAAAGTTGAAAATCAATTAGTTCAAAAAGTGAAAATAATAAGAAGTGATAATGGCTCGGAATTCAAAAATTCTAATATTGACATTTTTGTGTAGAAAAAGGAATTTCTCATCAGTTCAGTGCTTTAGAACTCCTTAACAAAATGGAGTTGCTGAAATGAAGAACAGAACTCTGATTGAGGCTGCACGATCCATGTTAGTAGATGCAAAAATTCCGATCACTTTCTTGAATGAAGCCATATGAACTGCGTGTTTTGTACCGAATCGAACGTTAATTATGAAAGATAAACTAAAAACTACATATGAGTTGATGTTTGGCAGGAAACCAAACATAGATTTTCTTAAATCTTTTGGTTGTCCAGTTATGATTTTCAATTCAAGTGATCATCTAGGAAAATTTAAAGCAAAATCTAATAATAAATTTTTCATTGGATATTCATCTGTTTCAAAAGCCTATCGAGTTTATAACTCTAGGACAAATGTTATACTTGAAACATTCAACGTTAAACTCCTGGAAAATTCATTTCCATCAGTTTCAAATGTTCCAGCATGGTTATTTGATTTAGATTCATTGTCAAACTCTTTTCAATCTAACTTGTTTGATCAATCTAACTTGTTTGATCAATCTAAATTGCTTGATTCTATAGGTAAGAAGAAATCTCGAGGAGATCTTGGTTCTTTCAGTGATGATTCAGATTCTGACGACCCAGATCATTCAAGCCCAGATTACCTATTCTTCTCTTTTCCAAAGATACAACTATTCGATTTAATAAAAATAATCAATCTCGTCAAGATTTAGATCATTCAGTTTTAGAAGGTCAAGATATTTCTCAACCAATTCCTAATGATGGTACTGAATTTGTACAACCTGAGTCTGGAACATCATCCATTTCTGGTGATGTAGTTGAATCTGGTAATCTTGATTACTTTATCAACTCATTGACTCAAGTTCTAAATTTCAATCTACATTCATCAAGCCTATTGCGTCAGCTTTCCAACTTGAATTAAACAAATCTGGATGTTCATGTTCAAGGGAATGAGATTCCAACATCTCGTATTCACAAGAACCATCCAACATCTCAGATTATTGGTCCTTCGAATGAGAGAAGTATGAGAAGCAAATTAGAACAAGCAAATATTTGCTTGTACTCGTATTTTCTTTCTCAAGTTGTTCCAAAAAATGTTACCAAAGCATTAAAGGACAATGGTTGGATTGAGGCTATGCAAGAAGAATTATTGTATTTCTGCAAAAAAGAAGTGTGGAATCTTGTGGATTTACCTGAAAAAGAAAATGCCATAGGCAAAAAATGGTTTTTCAGAAACAAAATAGATGATCAAGGTATAGTTACTAGAAATAAAGCGAGACTTGTTGCATAAGGATACACTCAAGAAGAAGGTATTGATTATGATGAAGTATTTGCTCCAGTTGCAAGACTTGAATCAACTCGTGTCTTTCTGGCTTATGCATCATTCATGAAATTCAAAGTGTATCAAATGGATGTTAAAGGTGCGTTCGTTAATGGTCCAATCACCGATGATGTGTATGTGAAGCAACCTCCGGTTTTGAAGATTCATAATTTCTACATCATGTGTACAAGCTTAGCAAAGCTTTGTATGTACTTCATCAAGCTCCAAGAATCTGGTATGAAACATTGCCACAACACTTAATCCAACATGGATACACATGAGGGAAAATCGATCCAACTTTATTCATAAAGAAGGATGCTGATGATCTCTTACGTGTACAAGTGCATGTCGATGATATGGTTCCACTAGTCCAAAATTATGCAATGAATTCGAGGAAATCATGAAGGCTCGATTTCAAATGAGTTCTATGGGAGAAATAAATTTCTTTCTTGGACTTTAAGTCCAGCAATCTATAGATGGTATTTTCATCAATCAATAGAAGTTTGTTAACAAGCTCTTGAAGAAATTTAAACTGCAAGATTGTCAGTCCATTAGAACTCCAGCTGACGTGAACACCAATATTGAGCCTGATTCGAAAGGAAAATCTGTAGTCCAAACATTATACAGATCTATGATTGGTTCATTGATGTATGTTACTCCATCAAGACCAGACATAATGTATGTTGTTTTTGTCTATGCCATGTATCAATCACACCCGAAGGAATGCCACTTAATTGCTATCAAAAGGATATTCAGGTATCTCAAAGGTAAACTGGCTTTAGGGCTATGGTATCCTTACGAAGGAAACTTTCAGTTACATGGATATACTGATAGTGATTATGGAGGATGTTGTCATGATAGAAAATCTACAATGGGTGGTTGTCAGTTTAGGACCCAGATTAGTCTCATTGCAATGTAAGAAACAAACAAATGTCTCAGTTTCAACCGCAGAAGCTGAGTACATAGCTGCTTCAGCAGGATGTTCTCAAATCCTTTGGTTACAAAACCAACTGCTGGATTACGGGTTCAGCTTTCTTAAAACTCTAATTTATATTGATAACATTGTTGTTATGTTCATTACAGCTAATCATGTCCAACATTCAAAAACTAAACATATCAAAATTCGATATCATTTTCTCAGAGATAACTCTGAAAAAGGTTTAATCATTCTGATTCAAATTGCAACTAAAACACAGTTGGTCGACCTATTTACTAAAGCCTTCTTACCAGGATGGTTTGAGTATTTGGTAGAGTCAATTGGTCTTATTAACCATGTGTAAAATTGGTTTTTGAGCATTCTAGTTAATTGAGTCTTAATATGATCAGAACCCTCACTTATCTAAAAAGGTCACAACAAGAGCAATGTCAGAGTTAATTGCCTAATTATAGTTTATGTGTGCATGTTTTCTTATTAAAGTAAAACCAAATACGAAAATAGAAAATCAAAAATATATATATATATATATATATATATATATATATATATATATATATAAACAAAAACTACATAAATAGAGTCTTTCTTTGTGAATTCATTTTTAGGAATGATTCTGTCTTTGCAATATGTGAGAAATGATAGTACATTAGATGGATCAGTTGCATATTTTACTCGATAATAAAGTCTGATATGATCAGATATGATGTGTAGACAAACTCATGCTGTTATACTAAAAAAAGTAAATTCTTGTGATTAAACTAAATCATCTATGCATGTATGTGTGTTCATCTTAGTACTAATGAGTAGTATTAGCTTATCAGGTGATTGCTTGTAGAGTTACAACACTCACACCTGGTAGTGATATAAATAACGATGAGATCTGTTAAAAGCATCTGCTCACTTCTCCGTTATGAGTAATCATATACCTGAAGTACTGAGATATCCTTTGTTGTAAGTGATTACAAACCTGGATATTCTCCTTTGATGCAAAAAGATGCCAATGTGCACAACCTATTCAAATGGATGGTTAGAATTTATCAAACGGTTTAGCCATGATAATTCTCAACTAAATTATAAACATGAACTCTGGTTATAATTATATGTCAGGTCTCTATGTTGAGAAAATGTACTTACTTGCATACCTTGATGATAGTTGATCTCTCTAAGTATATGTGTGAGTCACATCATGTCATATCTAATTCAACCCTAATCAATCCAAGAATTGAAAAAGTAAGTGAGTTGATTTTTTTGTCAAAAACACTCATTATCTGTCCTTGGATCTTGTGTCTCCTTTGCTGTGAAATCACAGACCTGGAACACACTTGATTATATCATTATCTATGACTATTCATGTTTTATTTTCTTTTAATGTGCTGATCTTAATTAGATATGATCTCATTCCAGACATTGGTTCTATTGTACATATTAGAGTTTTATTCTACTTTAATTTTGATTTTATGCATGTTTTATGTGTGCGGGCATATTAACAATGATTAGTGTGATCTTCATGTGAAAACTCAAGAAACTTCTAAGTTTTGTAAAACTTAAAAGTTTAGGGGGAGTAAAAAGTAAGAGAATCTAAGAGAAAATAACTCTAATTTCAACATATAAAAAATCAAAAATAAATGGTTTGGATGGAAAGGATGAAGCTAAAAGTTCAAGCATGTGTGTGTTTGATAATGTGAAAATGAACCTGAAAAATTTAAAGTGGAAGAGCTTCTTGGAAAAATTTTAGTATGAGATTTTTTGTTTAAAATCAGAGACTAAAATGAAGGGAAATTGTTTTAGAAAATTTAAATTAAAAATAAAACTATGAAATGTCAAAAGTACAAACTTGAGGGTCAATTATGAACATTTTCAGGAGAAAGTCAAAATTTGACAAATTGTTTTAATATATGTATGTGAAAAGTACTAATGTGTTTAAACAGTTTTCAGGTGGAAGAATTAAAATTTACAAGTGTTAGAATTATGAAAGTCATCTCATGCACCTAAACAGTGTTTAAAAATCCAATTAGGAGCATGATGATTTTTTTCAGAAATTTTCCAAGTGTGGGAATTTTTCACATCCTCATGCGCCTAAACAGTGGTAATAAGTCTGAAAAATTGGTTAAGTGTTGGGCATTTCAACATGCTCATATGCCTACACAGTACCAGGCTTTCTAGAGTTGGGCGTTTCAAGTAAAAATTCACCAAGTGTTGGGCGTTTCAGATAGACTCATGCACCTGAACAGTGCAAAAGTGCCTACACAGTGCTTATGCGTCTGAACTGTGTTCATGCGCCTAATCCCATGCACACAAACTGTGCTCATGCGCCAAAATACTTTGTGAAAAAACTAAACTCATGCGCACAAACAGTGCTCATGCGTCTAAAATTTTTACTTAGTATAATACAACACTTCATGTTTTTCATTCTTTCATTCACCTAAAGTCCCCTGAACTCACTCTCTCGACTCTCGGTTACCTTCATTTCACTCAGTTTGATTGTTTGTACTATAATTTTGCGATTGATAGTGATTATTTCACAATCTAAACGTATGTTCATGAATGAAATTCATTCAAATTTCAAGATTCTAATTAACATTTCATTGGGCGTTTCATGTTTGTTCGGGCGAATGAACCCTAAGTCAGCTAAATATTTGAAATTTGTGAATTAAATGATAGATACGAACTGAAATTGATGTTAGATTGTTGATATTGAATTGATTTCGAGCATTTTAACACATCAAACACTGAATTTCATCAACATTGGTTCGATGATGATTCTTCATCAGTTGAAGTAATGAAGATGAACGGTCAATGAATTTTGAATTTTTAATTAAAATGAAAAATTCATAAAAATTCAATTTTTTAGTATGTGTTTGATAAAATTTAATGAATTGATATGTTTAAAACCATATATACCCTAACTTGAGTATATTATGTTCTTGAACAGAATATATAAATCTTAGTCATTTTCTAAGTACAAGTTACATTAATAATTGTTTAAACATAATAATTCATTAAAATTCAATCAACATCAATAAATTCAAAGTGTTTAAAATCAAACTAACTAAAGTTCTTGTTTTCATTTGTGGAGATGAATGAACTAAAGTTTGAACCAAAGCACAATGTTACAGCATTAATTAATGAGGATGTACAAGATGTTGTCAGTTATGAAGAGATGATCAGATTTTTACTAAGGACTAAGTATGTATATGCTATGTGTTACCAGCCAGTGATTTATTCAAGATTGATCACGAAGTTCTGGAACACAACATCTGTTGAAGTAAATAATGAAGGAAGGAAAGTATTAAGGGGTTTTGTTACAAATGATAGAATGATAGAAGTTTCAGAAGATTCTGTCAGGGCTGCCTTAAGATTAGGTCAAAATGATCCAGAAGATCCATCAGAACTTACATTCAATGAATGTAGAGAGACCTTCACGGAAATGGGTCATCCTGATCACTTTCCAAAGAAGCGATTTTTTAGAGCCAAAGTCTACAACCACTAGAAGCTTTTGTACTACATATTCTAGCACTGCATGTCTAAGAGAAGTGTAGGATGGAATTCTTTCCCAGTAGACATTGCATGTCCCATTGTAGCTCTTGCTACCAACAGAAGGTTCAATATGGCTAAAAGGATTATGAATGGGTTTATCTTTAACATGGAGAAAGGCATTAGGAACAAAAACTTGACGTATCCAAGATTCTTACAGATGATCATTGATGAAGAATAACCTGATTTCCATGCTTATGGTATTGGTGGAGAAATCTTAGTTCTTGAACACATGTCTGAGATTTCTTATAAAAGGTTGGCCATGATCACAGGTGCTCAGAATATACCTATGTTTGATTACAAGAGGAATGTTTCAAGAGATGAAGTAGACATCAATATAGTTCACTTTCATTTGATTGAAGATGAACCAGTGGATCCAGCTAATCTTATTGATGAAATTCCTCAAGCACAGTCTGATGATGATGAAGATAATGATGATGATGATGAAAATGAAGATGATAATGATGATGATAATGATGAAAGTTCCTCAAGTAGTGATGATGATGGTGCTGATGATGTAGCTGCGACACATCAATCAGAGAGTAGTGAGAAAACTATCTCTGATCATGCTGAAGAAAGAAATGATGTTGATAAAAGAACTACTGTTGGTATGGATCATGATGAAGGAGTTAGTGAAGAAACTCATGTGTTAGACTCCAATGTTAATGAAGAACATGATTAAAATCAAGATTTTGGATTTGATTACATTGATGCAATAATGTCTGAGCCTATCTTTCAAAGCTCCCCTCCTATTGTTGAGTCTTTAATTGAAGCTGAAGAAACTCATATTATTACAGCACACAATGTGTCTGTGCAAACTGAAGATGTACAAGATGTGGATGTGATTGAGACTTTGAAAGAAGCTAATATTGCTCAAGAAAATATTATTAATGAGTTAGAAGAGGAAAATGAGAAGTAAAAAGAAGTAATTCAAAAGAAGGATGATGAAATTTCTAATCTAGTGAAAGGAAAAGAAGAAAATCTAAAAATATTTGAAGTTATGATGAAAGATTATGACTTAATGGAAGAAAAGTTTAACAAGTTGAAAGAAGAAAATGAACTCATGAAAGAGGAGTTAGAAATGAAGGAAAAGAAAAAGTCAGATTCTCCTTATTCTCTAAAAATTATGATAGTTTCTGAGATAAACCCAATTGATATTGAAAGATTCCTGAAGTTGATAAAGGAGAAAGAAAGATTGATGGTATAGACGTTTAGTTTTATCTGAACCATTATCAAAAATTTGAAAGACTGTTGATAGTCAAGAAGAAGGAGGTAATATGTTCAAGAGAAGATTGGAGCTCTTGATGACATAGAGGATGAATTTGATGATGACTGGTACGATGAGGTACTTGAAGATGAAGATATAGTTGAAGCAAACTTTGAACCAAATTTTTCACCAGTTGAGACCACTCAATATGATGGACCTATTGATTTTGAAGATAGGTATAATTACTTGGTGATGCTGAAATACAACCAAGTCTTTCTTGATGGTTTGACAGTTTCTTATATAAATGAGGAATATGAGAAATATATTACTGCTGAGTCTGTTGCTCCAGTAGATCCAAACGAGATTATAGTTGAACATGGAGAATGGAATCCATTACAAGAGAGTATAAATGTGTTACACCACCCTGATCCTGAGGATATGAGTATTTTTGCATTAAGATCATGGTTACAAGCACGTAACTATCCTTTGAAGAGACTGCAGTATGAATCACTAAGGAATTTGGTGAGAAGCTTCCAAGAGCCAGAAAAACAAACCAACAAGATGATTGCGCTTGATACAGATAATCCTCAATATTTAGAAATTACAAAGAGGATGAGAATGCTAAAACCTCAAGAAATAAAATCTATGGCTATGAAGACAAATGTCTATGAAAGGAGGAAGGAATTGATGAATATGTTTCCAGAGACTGAGAAACAAGCTTACAAAGTATATCTTGAGAAAAAGCAATTATTCAATATAGCTTGATCCATCAGAGATATAGTAAGAAATGTGTTACAAAAAGGACAACCAATATCAGAATTGCTAAATGCAATGATTGCTACTGACACAACAAAAGAAGTGAAGATAGTAGCTTGGAAGTATGATGAAGTTTTCGATGCTTTCTTGATTAAAATAGTGAATGATGTTTGTGATGTGTATCACTTTTTCTCTAGCATTATAAAGCTGCTAGTGCAAGACTTGAAAGAGCTAAATAAATTACCTTTGATCAATCCTACAGGAGCTAAGCGAGGTTAGATCTTTGTAGAATTATTGAACAGAGGAATCACCAGAGCAAGCTCATTTTTGCAAATAAGATGTAATCAAGAGGATAAAGAACACTTTAATACATTGAAGAAAAAAAGAAAGTATAGACGAAAACAGGCTGAAGAGGAACATTTCTTTGAGTTTAGTGATTAATATTTTGAGAAAGTAGCCGCTCAAGGGTTAAAAGTGATAGAAGGAACTCAGAAGTCAAAACCAATCTTGAGATGCTTTTACAATTCGGATACATTTGAGCTGAAGTTAGTATGAAATCTAGAAAACTAGGATGAGGACATGATTACTTTATTTGGAGTATTTGAACTAAAACTCTTACATCCGAGTTACGTCTCCTTTCTATCAGTTCAAAAGTTGAGAGAGTATCTCCAGAGATAGCTGAGAATGACAAGAAATATTTCTTATCCATCATCAAAGTTATGAATGCTACGATGGAAAGAATCTCAATGAGAAAAGCATTCTCTTATGCTAATATTATTAAGAGGGATATCAAAGATATAGAATTCATAAGGATATCAGTCAAAGGGGTATTGGAGGTTTATTCAAAAGTGAATCAAAAACCAAATGAATTATATGCTAACATTGATATAACAGGTTTATCTAAAGAAACATTAGAGGTGATGAACCAGATATAGATCAAGACGAATGAAGCTAAACCAGAACAAGGTATTTTAGCTAGCAAGATCAAGTCAGCTATCGCTAAAGCATTGAAAAAACAAGAGATGTATAGAGAAATGTGACACCCCGCAATTTCAGATTAACATTTTTCAAAATCGTTGTCGTTAACATTTACCCGTACACGCAAATACTCGAAACGTATACAAACACCGCCACAGACATTTTTCAAAATCATGGTCTGATGAGACATGACGGAACACATACGATTGCCACGGTCGGTTAAGACGTGGAACATACGATTGCCACGGTCGGTTAAGACGTGGAGAAAACACAATAGGACGTAAACAGTCAGCTTCGGTTCGAAACGCTAAGTAACAAGAACATAGGCTAGCTACCTAACGATATGCTTTATGTACTAAACCATTGAAACGTAAAAACATGGAAACGCTTACGAATACATTTATTGTTGATTAAACCTGTGAACTCACCAACTTTATGTCGACACACTTTAGCATGTTTTCTCAGGTCACAAAAATGCATAAGCTTTTGAGGCACGCTTCAGGAAAGGCACTCAGGACATGCATTCATCTAGTTTATTTTCAGCATTGAACATTTTGTTTAAACATGGCT
>BJCO01744715.1:0-12928 GCA_018326465.1 Flaveria floridana | reverse complement strand
ACGAATGTGGTGAAGTAGGACATATCAAGCGAAACTGCCCAAAGCTGAGGAGGAACAATGGTAATGGAAATAACTATGACAACCGCAACAACAATGGAAATGGCTTAGGAAGTGGAAGTGGTGGTACCAAGGACAGAGCGTTCGTCATAGGCTCAGGTGAGGCTCTTAATGACCCTACTGTAGTATCTGGTAGATCTCCTATAAATGGTCATTATGCTTTCATTTTATTTGATTCTGGTGTCGATAAGAGTTATGTGTCAACTGTTTATAGAGTGCTTGCTGAGTGTTGATTGAAGGTGAGTTTGATAGAAATAGCTCTGTTGAGACCTACATTCTTTTGTGCTGTTTGTTCGTTATTCCTTTCGTTCCTGTTTTGGTTATGTTTCGTTAACTGGTCGGGTACGTTACCAGGTTGTGCGATCGTTGGTGTAGCGGTGTACCCGGGTTGTGATGGTTGGTTTCGTGTGTCTTCGGGTTCACGGTTGGGTGGTCGCGGCTGGTGTGTTAGCCATGAATATGAGCATACTTAGCGCAGGTTTGTGTGTGATTAAGTTGGTGTTCTGCGATGTATATGTATGAATATTCTGCATGTATATATATGTATATATGTGGGTGTGTGTTTTGCATATATAAAAATGTGTATGTGGCCTGCAGTGAGTGGTTGTAATAGGTGATGGATATATGCATGTGTTTTTGTGAATTATGGTGCAGGGTAATCATGTGCACATGGTATGTTTAATTGTTTATGTGTGATCCATGTTTATTTTTGTCTCTACAAACTATGATGCCATGTATGCATACGTATGTATGCAATTGGTTGTGAATTATGGTTTAGAATATTCTGCAAATTGAATAGTAAGTTTTAGGTATATGTTATTTGCATTGTCGTGGGTAGAAATAAAGATTTATGCATGGTATGTGTGTACTTTGGTATGTTTGTAAGTGTACTATATGTTTGTTTGATTTTGCATGAGATATTGTAATTTTTTTCTGGAGTATATGAGTATGCGAGTGTTGTATGTTGTTTCATTGTGTACGTTCATAGTGGTAATATATATTATATGTATGTAGAAAAAAAGGCATTATATTAGTGTGTGCAATATATAAGTAAATATATATATTATAAAGTGTATGAAATCATACGTATACAAATATATTAACGTATGTGGGTTATGTATGTATTACTATGCATTACGGCGTGTAGTTTTGGTACATATCATGGGTAATAGCTTCATGTAATATTATTAGTGTGGATTTATCATATATTTAATTTTAAATGCTTAAATAATATATTTATATATTATAACTGGGTTGTGTGCTTTAAAGGTGGGTTGATCTATGCCTGTGCTTGTTTGAGAATAGGGGAAGTGCTTAATGGTTGCACCGTAACCGAGTCGTGAAACGCGAATCAGTACAATCCTTATCTTCATAATTACTAATTAATCATAATTATATATTAACTGAACTTCAGGTTATTCTGAAATCTAATTTTCCCGCTCCGTGCATTATCTTATTCGTTGTGCAACCAATGTGAGTTCTCAGCCCCATTTTTACTTATTTTCTTGGGGTGAAAGAAACGTGTGTTCAAACTTATTTTCATTTGATTTAATATTACTGTAATGGTGACATGTTTACTAGTGGTGTACCAATTTAAGTCCTCACGTTTCGAACCGTTAATATATGTTCTTCAGCGGGGTAATTCTGAGTAGATCTACTGGGTTTGACAAACCCCACCCGGGCTAGTCGCGCTAGCACGACCGGTGGTCAAACGGGTGTTTAATTGACCTAATTTTCTGTTGCTGTGGTTTGGTAGCCACAGCCGAGGCACTGTGTTCATTGTCAACGTCGGTTGCGAACTTCATACACTATGTAACTTGTTAAGCAGGTTAGCTACCTACGGATATTACTTTGTTTATTGTATCGGTTATTACTTGTTCTGTTATCAAAACCTGTGGACTCACAAACCTTGTGTTGACACTTTAGCATGTTTCTTTCAGGTTCACAAGATGTGCACGCCTAGGATCATATCATTCATGGATTCGATGTCACACATGATTTATTTAAAGCTTTTCAATAAATTTCATTTATTTGGTTTGCGCGTGTTGCGTCATTTAAATATTTAAGATTTATTATGCTTCCGCAATTTCTATTATGTTTACGTTAATAAATCGGTCTTTGGTAATTTCAAACATTAAAGTATATTATTGCTTTATAATTAACGTATCGTTTGGTGTAACTAGTGGCTGAAATTCTGAAAGTCACACGCCTAACGGTAATACCCAGTTTGTGGAAATTGAGGGTGTGACATTATCAAAAATGACACAAAAAGCCATTCCGTGGTGTATGTTTTTTGCATATGATATTATGTTGGTGGTGAAAAATAAGCAAGACCTAAACCAGAGAATAGAGGAGTGGAGAGATGCCTTAGAGAGCAAAGGCTTGCGCATTAGTATATCTAAAATCGAGTACTTACACTGTAACTTTAGTGGGGATAATAGAGAGGAGGGCAATCACGTTAATATAGAAGACCACGCTATAACACACACTACCAAGTTTAAGTACTTGGGGTCATTTGTTTATAACAATGGGGACATTGATTATGATCTAGCTAATCGAGTGCAAGCAAGCTGGTGCAAATGGAGAGCAACCACATACATTTTGTGTGAGAAGAGGTTTCTGAAGAGACTGAAAGAAAAGTCTTATAGGGTTTCAGTATGACCAACCATGTTATCTGGAGCCGATTGCTAGCCTATCAAGAAGACACATGCCTAAAAATTAGAGGTGGTTGAGATACGGATGCTGAGATGGATGTGTGAACACACAAGGATGGACATGATAAGGAATGAGCTGTCGAGGGATAGATTAGGAGTTGTATGCATATCAGATAAAATGAGAGAGGGGAGGTTGAGAGGGGAGCTTGAGATGGTTTGGCCATATATGTAGGAGACAACAGACGAAACCTGTAAGGAATGTGGAGCCCCTAACAGTGGATAGGAAGAGGAGCAGAGGCAGGCTTAGGATGATATGGGAGGAGAATATTAGACATGATCACCTAGAATTACACCTCTTAGAGGACATGATCGATGATAGGAACTCCTTGATACGTAGGATTCACGCTGCGGCTTTATAGGGCTCCAGGTTGAATGGAACCAAGCTAGTGGCCTTTATACCCTAGGCTTACTGTAGTAGTAGGGGTCCTTGATAGACACGCTCTAGGTATGCCTTTAACCTCTTTTATTTTTAAAGATGCATTAGACATATAGACTTAGCCTTAGTATTTTTATTTTCTAGTATTACAACTTTATGTGTACTAATATGATTTCTTTTATGTTTTGACAAATACATGCTTTATGGATATACTATACTCTTTTTGTGAACGAGGGGTCTCTCTGAGTGCAATATGTTTATCATTCGAGATAGGGTTAAGACTTACACTCATCTCACTCTCCCCAGACCCCACTATTAAGTGGGATTTTACTCGGTATATCAAAGTCGATCCAGAATCAAACACAATCAAAACACACAAAATTATGGAATGAACTCTCCAATATTATTAACTTGAGAAAATAACTCAAAACTCAAATTAACAAAATCTCAAATTAACAATACTTCATACCTTTGATCATGAGCTTAATTAAGGTATTTATAGAGTTACATATGAAATTCAAATTCTAGGATAAACATTAAAACCAAATTGTTCTAATCTACCTATCCTTCTATTCATCTTTTATCTTATAAAGGCTTTATTAGATAATTACATTTAACCTTATCCCTTAATCACATGACTTGTGAAAATAGGAAATTAGTTTTCCAACAGTATATTTGTTTGTTTATTTATTTAGATTAATTACAAAAACACACTTAGTTAGATTAATTACAAACACACATTTTAGTTAACAATTTAAATAAATTAAATCTTAAACGTACACTTAAACTCCCTTGTAATATTATTATTTTATGATATCTATGTAAGATAAGACACTTAAAATCCCTTGTAGCTTGTGTGAGATCACTCACATCTCATTTCTTATTTTCATCCTTATAATTATATTAAAAATCACTTGCTCTTCTCTTTTTTTAATTAAATAATATATTTTAATACCTTTTTTTATTATCTTTTCTTTTTTCTCCACTCACAACCACTTTTAAAAATATTAAAAAATTTATAATGATTAAACAGTGCATCCTTAAATTTACAGATGAACAGTAACAGTTTCTCTCTGCTCCACTCACAACCACTTAAATCATTTTATATAATTTAATAACTTATACTCACATAATTTTAAAGGATGAGTTGTGAATTCTGTGATACGATAAAAATGAAGAAATAATTTGAGGAGACATGCGTGGGCACTGTTTGAGCCGTGCGACATTATGCAACTATTGGGTATATGATTAAGCCACGTGGAAATAATATTAATTCATAAGCGTTATCTTTCCAACCAATCAACGTACCAACCAACCACTTCTATTATCTCATCCATTTCCATTTTCTAAACCAAACATAATTTTCCATTTCTTCACACACACACACACTCTACCTTCTGCTATTTGCTTTTAGTTGATTCACACACACTGTTAGTGTATACTACCTTTAATTCTTTCCATTCATCCTTCAACTCAGATCAATTTACAACTTCTAATGCATAAAGCACAAGTTAGTACAGGTATGTGCTTCTGAATTTCAAGGTTATCGCTCTGGAAATCACAACTATCTCTTTTTTTGGAAACTGTTTTATCTATTCTCCAATATACATAAATGTTATATGATCTTATATCTGAATAGAAACTATATGCTTTATAATTGGTGAATGCTTATAACTTGTAATAGTTAACAACTAGTGTATTCACTATAAGTTAGCTTTTAATATCTAACAAAGAGAGTATTCACTATAAGTTATGTACGTATATGATGGTTAATGAAATGATTCATACATATTTAATATATTTACGAAAATATAGCTACAACTATACGAAAATATAGAAAATTTTAGTGAGTTGATTTAATAATCACGTGATAATTAAGAAATAAAAAACTATTCTTTACTAACAACTAACCAACCGTTTAAAAAAAACTATTCTTTAGCCAGAAACAAATAGGAAAGTGGTTAAGAATTGTTTATGGAATCGAAGTAACATAAGACCATGTACTAAAAGAATATTAAAAATACTGATTCAACCACTACTTAATTAATTATTTTCTTTAAAATATGAATGTGGGAATTTATAATAATAAAAGGAACATGGGATTCATTGTCCTCGTATAGTTGAAAATCGATATTTATGGGTTCATACTTTCTTTTAAAACTAATTAACTCTCATAATTATTGTTCAGATCATAATGTCAAAGGTTAAAATATATTTAATCATCAATTTAGTTTTTTTCTTAAAGCACCGACACCAAATATATATGGTAATAACTTGTCTCAACGGTCTTTTTCATCAGAAAAGGATATAATATTAATACTTTGTTATTTAAAAAATTGCGTTTGCTTATCAATAAGAAATTAATTAAATTATATATTCAAATGCATATAATCACGTTGTAAATTGTCGTTCTGTTTGTGTTTATAAGGTTTGGTTTTATTTGTATTATCTTGTGTTTCTTATTGCTATTTTATTAATATATAAATATGTTTATTTTAAAATAAAAAAGGATATTTTTACGTTTAGCCTAAAGGAATTAGTGATATTTTAGGTCAAATTTGCTAATTAATACGTTCAGCTAAATTATTTGTACGTTTAACAGTTAACCAAACGGGTTCTCATGTTTGACTCAGTTATTTCAGAATAATTATTTTTACATTAAAACTATAAAAAGTTAAAACTCTTAAAATTGAAATAAATATCAAGTGTTGTCATAGTTGACATATGGTTTGACCCCCAAACATGTAGACACAACTCTTTTTTATCATTGTTGTTTTGTGAATAATTCAAAGTTGTTCATCTATAGTCACTGAGTTCAAAATCAGTTAACAAAACGGTTTTATCCATTGATGTCATCAAAAAATGTATAGGTGGACACAAGTGAAGCTCAAAATTTGTGTCATTGGAGAAAGAGTACAAATAACAAACGAATGGCATTGGACAAAAATCCTAATGAAAACAAGCCTCCAACGGCTAGAATCACTCCACCTGAAGATGATGAATTTGAGACGGTGGAATGGACGGTAGGGGCGAGGGGATCAAGCATAACCGTAGACGAGGGGATAAGCAGGAGGAGCTCATGGAGGTCGTCGAACGATGGCTCGTTTTCATCTGATCAGCCACGAGTTTCACAAGAGTTAAAAGATGCTTTGGAGACCCTTCAACAGACGTTTGTTGTTTCAGATGCCACAAAGCCGGACTGCCCCATCATGTATGCTAGCAGCGGCTTCTTTACGATGACTGGCTATTCTTCCAAAGAAGTCATTGGTAGAAACTGGTAAGTCTGCTTATACCAAGTTTTATAAACAAAAGGTTGCGCTAAACCGCCTAAACGTAACCCATGACCGTTATTTATACTGAACGTACCCCTGTCATGCTAAACTAGTCATTTCATGTGCTACTTTTAGTGAATAGAGGTACGTTTAGCATATCCCTTTAGAAAATATTCGATGTTTCTGAAAGTATAGAGATGGTGGTGTGTGCAGTCGGTTTCTGCAGGGAAAGGATACAGATCAGAATGAGGTGGATAAAATACGACAGGCGGTGAAAACAGGAAGCAGTTACTGTGGCAGGCTCTACAACTACAAGAAAGATGGTACACCTTTCTGGAATCTACTCACAATTACTCCTATCAAAGATGAAAATGGAAAGACCATCAAATTCATTGGGTAATCTTAAGACATCTCTTCTTCTGTTTTTACTCTTTTTGTGAATTGCATTCTAACTGGCATATGTAATGATTATTGGTGACCTGCTTAAATTGCACAGAATGCAAGTAGAAGTCAGCAAATACACAGAAGGTGTGAATGACAAGGAACTGAGACCAAATGGATTGCCAAAGTCACTAATACGCTATGATGGTAAGTAAACGCATGCATGTTGCTTTGCTTGCGTACAATGGAATAACATACATTTTTTAAGAAAAGTTTCGATTTTGATCATGACCAGCTCGTCAGAAGGAAACAGCACTAGGTTCCATAGTGGAGGTTGTGCAGACTGTTGAGCGTCCCTGTTCTCAAAGGCAGTCTAGTAAACTAGAAATTCAGGAGAAGATCATTGAAACCTCGGTTGCTGACTCAGCAGAAAAAATGAGCCTAAATACACCTGGAAGAGAAACACCTGTCTTTGATCCTAAAGGCGATTTGTCTAATACAAAATCCATGAAATCAATTCGCAGCTCCTTAACTGGGTTAGTGCCTATTTATCTGCAGATGTCACCTGTCTTATTGTGACTTCCTAGTCAAGTATTTAATGATCAGAAGTTACCAAACATAAAGATTTCATTATATTATTGTTACATCTTCAAACAGCAGAAGCATGTCCGTGTGCAATTATTTACAATCTTTTTGTTATTGCTGATCATCTGATTATGATTATAAAGATCACATAATCATTTATTTCTGGATTAGTTTAAGTTTTGGGTGAAACATGTTTGTTGCACAGGACCAAAGGAAGGTCTTCGACCCACGAGCGCCAACCAAGTATTGAGCCAGAGGAGTTGATGACAAAAGATGTAGCTCGCACCGATAGCTGGGATCGTGCACAAAGAGTGAGGGATGTACGTCAGGGAATAGACTTAGCAACTACACTCGAACGTATTGAAAAGAACTTTGTTATAACAGATCCGAGGCTCCCTGATAACCCTATTGTAAGAAGATGATTAAACATATATTTTTCTTTGATATACTTGCTTTCTATTCTTATGATGAGTAGCAATTTCAACCTGTTTACTTGATAATAGACCCATTTGGGTTACTTTTAACCTTAAAGAGGTCAAATAATAAGAATATCCAAAAAAGGAAACATGTCAATTGGGCAGAATGGGTCAAATGGGTTGATGCTCACCCAAAGTGTTTTTAATGCATACTATCTCCAACATCTCCGTATTCAAGATTTTAATTGTTATTGTAATAATTTTTTGTCTTCATCTTATTTAATCCATTAATGCTTAATCAGAAATCTAAAAAAATGGATAAAAGGACTTTTTGGTTCAAGCCAACCCGAGCTAAAAATAACATGTTTTGACCTGTTACACAACTGGCAAGACACCTTTAATTCTTACTTTGCTCCTGTATGGACTATACACCATACAATTGTGTTTAAAACAACTGCCCTCAATGAGATGCACCATATATATGACCTCTGAATCTCTACTCCATATGCAGATTTTTGCATCAGATAGCTTCCTTGAGTTGACAGAGTTTACACGTGAAGAAATTTTGGGCAGAAACTGTCGGTAGAGGCTTCACTTTCATGATGCTTTTTCCTATGAAAACATGCACATATCCTCTTCTCTCCCTATTTTTGAGGTTTATTCTGTAGCATAAATTGGTAATGATCATAATGTACTTTGTATAGATTTCTGCAAGGACCTGAAACAGATCAAGAAACCGTCGATAAAATAAGAACAGCTATCAGAGAACAAAGGGAAATTACTGTGCAGTTAATTAACTATACAAAGAGTGGTGAGCTATGCCTTCAGCATTTCATGTTTCTTATTTTTGAAACTGTGGTGCTACACAATTGGGTTCATGTGGTTGATTTATACTGTCTTTTTGAACTGTATAACAGGGAAGAAATTTTGGAACTTATTCCACTTGCAACCTATGCGCGACCAAAAGGTAAAGTACAAGAATTTACATATAGATGCCTTTCCTTTATGGAATTTGGGCCATTCTAATGCTTTTAACATTCAGGGAGAACTTCAATACTTTATCGGTGTCCAACTAGATGGAAGTGGCCACGTGGAACCACTAAGGAATCGCCTTTCAGACACCACAGAGAAAGAAAGTGCTAAGTTGGTATATTTCTTTTAGCTAGTTATACACTTTGTTTGCCTCTTAAAATGGAAAAAGAAAGAAAAAAAAGAGTTTGAATGATGTGATTTTGTCAAGAAATGTAAGGTTTTTACATCTTTGACCAGGTAAAGGCTACTGCAGAAAATGTTAATGAAGCTGTTCGAGAACTTCCTGATGCCAACTTGGTAAGGTACTCGTCTTTCCTTAGTGTTCTACATAATAACTGTTGTTTGTTTTTACTTGTTTATAACATTGTAGCCTAAATATTTTTTCAAAATATGGAAAATTGTATATCATTAGTGACTTACAGTGAATTGCATCTCAAATCGACAATTTTGTGAATTGCATCTCAAATCGACAATTACTTTTCCTTTCTTCTGTTTTAAGAAGAAAGCTCTACTATTTTATAAAGAAGTATATGCTATCATTTTCTTGTTTTTTTAGTATAATGCAAAATCACTTCTCATCTTTTTTTTCTTTACTTTAATTTACACTCATACTTATAAATTCTTTTGTCCCACTTCAGAGGCCAGAGGACTTGTGGGCTATCCACTCTCAACCTGTCTTTCCTAGGCCTCACAAGAAGTACAATTCTTCTTGGAAAGCAATACAAAAGGTAACGGCTCTTGAATTATTTTATAAATTTGCAGTGTCCAAAAGCTTTATGTTTCATCTGATTATTTACAGCCTTCCTTCTGCTACCCTTTCTTTGCAGATCACTGCAAGTGGTGAAATAATTGGCCTTGATCATTTTAAGCCTATCAAGCCTTTGGGAAGTGGAGATACCGGCAGGTACACCGTACACCTTTTGATTCTGTTTATTGATTTTTCTGATTTCGGTTTTGTGCCTTTTGATATAATTCACAATGATCTATTAATATTAGTTCTTGAGTACTGTTAAATAGCTGATTATTATGTTGATTGCAGTGTCCATTTGGTTGAACTGAAAGGTACTGGTGAACTTTTTGCCATGAAGGCAATGGATAAATCAGTAATGTTGAACCGCAACAAGGTATGCTCATCAAAAACCATACTTTATTTTCATGCAAGTGTTGTTAGTTATAATAATAAGTTGTCATGTAAATGGAAGGTTCATCGAGCTTGCACTGAAAGGGAGATAATTGCACTACTCGATCACCCTTTCCTCCCAACACTATACACATCTTTTCAGGTCTGAGATTTCCCTCTTTCGAAACTCTTTATAAAAATAGACAGAAGTATCTTATAAATTAGCACTTTCTAGTTTTTACAAAAATGATTTTTTTTAATTAACGCTTCCATTTAGGCTGGATTGTTACAGCTATACTAACACGTCTTTGTTTCCACAGACTCCGACACATGTTTGCTTGATAACAGACTTTTGCCCAGGAGGGGAGTTATTTGCACTGCTTGACAAACAACCTCTAAAATTAGTCAGTGAAGAGTCTGCAAGGTACTTATTGTAAAAGTTCTAAGAAAAAACACGACCTTTGTATTTCGTGTTTAATAATTTCTGATTGCAGGTTCTATGCAGCTGAGGTTGTAATCGGCTTAGAGTATCTCCACTGTTTAGGTATCTCTTGATTGGACATGGACAACATATATTCTGTATTGAATCATTCATTGCTGGCTTTCGAGGTCAACATGAGGTCAATGTATGATTCTGTACATAAGAAGTTGTCCTTTGCAGGTATCATCTATAGGGACCTGAAACCGGAGAACATACTACTTCAAACAGACGGGCATGTTGTATTGAGCGACTTTGATCTATCATTTAGGACTCAATGTAAACCTCAAGTATGTCTTTATTTATTTGATGTTCAAAACAATATTCTTCTTCTATGTGAAGTAGTCATCTTATGCCATAATTTTGCAGGTCATAAAGCATCCTCGGCCTAAAAGAAGATCTAGGAGCCAACCCCCACCCACATTTTTCGCTGAACCACATACACAATCGAATTCATTTGTTGGCACAGAAGAATACATTGCTCCAGTATGTTTAATCTATTATGGTTTATGATATCATGAAATGTTTAATTCTTGGAATTCTTATATATGACAACATTGCAGGAAATCATAACAGGGGCTGGCCATACCAGTGCTATTGATTGGTGGGCAGTTGGTAAGCTTGTTTATGCTCATGCGCCATCAAACTTTCAGATATTATAGTTTCTTTGATATCTTTTTACAGGTATTTTGATATATGAGATGATTTATGGTCGTACACCGTTTAGAGGAAAGAATAGGCAGAAGACATTTGCAAATATATTGCATAAGGACCTAACATTTCCAAGTAGCATTCCGGTAAAAATTTGACCTCTAGTCATACCATTTACTTAGGCTAGAAATTGGGCTGTGTTTGATCTCAAACGGGTCAAAAACAAAAAAATGAAACTAAATGAAGGAAGATGTTGAATTGATTGAATGGGTTGATACATACAACTCCTAATGGGTTTACTAAAAGATCTGCGTTATTATTGTAATTGTTTTGTGTCTGTAATCAGTATCTACAGTATAATTGTTTAAAAAGATGGACAGAAGACTGTTTCATGTCAACCCAACCCGACTCAGCAGGGTCCAACACCAATTTGTTTTGACCCTTAACCCAGCCTTCCTGACCCGCCCAAGCGCCCATCTTTCCATCTCTATTCTTAACTTTTCATCTCACCGGCTTTGCATGTTATTTACTTTTTACAATGTTTGTGCAATGGATGGATGTTCAGGTAAGTCTTGCTGCAAGACAGCTGATTAATGCATTGTTGAGCAGAGACCCTGCAACCCGGTTAGGATCAAGATGTGGTGCCAGTGAAATAAAAGCGCACACATTTTTTCGTGGAATAAACTGGGCATTGATCCGCTCCATGGTATGTACTCTTGGTTTTCTTACAAGGGAAAAAAAATCTGAGATGGCGAATGGGTTTAAATCAAATTATGTTTTATATGTTTCTTTGAACAACAAGCTCACACTTCTACATACTCAACAGCAATAGATTGGACATAATCCGTCAACCACTTGGTAGCGGCACCTTAAATACACCTAGGATAACACTATCAATAAAATCTTAAGTTCTTGTAATTATATTTAACACTAATTTAACAAATTTTGGCCAAGCATTTCGGGCCAACCCAACCTGTTTCTTCTAGTACCAAAGGAAATATGTTACCCACCCGTCGCATTTTGTCCCCTCCAGAAAAAAACCTTTACTAGTAAGCATGATTACCTACAATACTAATCGATGATGCCCTTCCATGCAGAGCCCACCACCGTTAGATGCACCTCTTGAGTTAATAACGACAGATCCGAATGCAAAAGATGTACAATGGGATGATGGTGCCATGCTAGATAACTCTATGGATATATTCTAAAGGTTTGTTTCCACATTTACCAACTCCTTTTCTTCGGTTTTATTTCAACCACTATTTTATGCTACCTGTTAAACGTTAGTATTTTGGATTTTCAGCTGCAGAGAAGTTAACTGTAAATCACGAATAAGAAAACATCCTTGCTCTTGCTTGTTCGTCATCTCTATTCTCCTGTATATGACAAGTCAGCTTTTCAGAGTGTACAAAGGACATGCCATATATGCACCATAGGATTGATATTTTCTTAGTGCTATCCGGCTTTTATGTATTCACTTTTCACGTAGCTGCAAGTCTTGATGGGTTCTGAATTTCTTCTCATTCATTTTCTCTAGTGAAGAATGTTAGTTATGTAATTCTTGTAATTACTTCATATCAAGTGTCATAAACCAGTATATGCATTAGTAAGTAATGAACACAAGTAATGTGAATAAAGCATAGATCATTTCCATCGCTTTTGTGGTAACCATCCGTTTCACGAGATGTTGTTTAGAAATTAGAACTTTATGCATTACATACGGAATCGATGTTTGTTGTTCCAGCCCATACAAGTTTAGAGTTTTGGGTTTAAGGTTTAAGGAGTTTTCGAACTTTGAGCGATTGCTGCTAGCTACAAAATTGGAAACACCCAACTGTTCCTTGGA
>BJCO01744711.1:0-13580 GCA_018326465.1 Flaveria floridana | reverse complement strand
GGGCGTATGAGTACTATTTGGACTCATTATCTTGTACTTAGTTTTCTAAGTCCAAATTCCAGACACATGACTACTATTTGGGCTTGTTAGGCCTATTAGCAGCCTGTTCATGTTTCTAATTCATATTCCAATCCCCAAACATCATAATCCCTAGTTCTAAACATGTACACACGATTCCAGGCATAAACTTAACATAAACATAACCATACGTTCATCCCAAAACATAATCTATAAACATACACATGTACATATCATACGGGTATCATACCCAAATTTATAAAAACACGCATACATGCATTTTCCAGCCCCAAATCATTTAAAAACGAGTAAAAAAAGGGGTCTAGAAACTCACCTTAATTGTCCTTCGAGTTTACACTCTTCTCCCGAGCTTCTTCAACCAATTCCAACACTTAGAAACCTAAAAATCGAATTCTTCTTCTTGTTCTTCAAAAACCCGAGAGTTTCTCTGCTTTCTCTCCCTACAATCCGAACAAGAAAAGTGTGCAGATGGGTATGGGCGACCATATCGCCTTTTACACCAACTTTTCAAGATTTTATCATCTTTTTCACTTTTGGTCCCTCAACTTTGGGGTGACTTTCTTTTTTCCCCTTTTTCTTTCTCTTTTATTCCTTTGTTTCTTTAAAAGAAAAATACGGGTGTTACAATCGAGTAAAGAGATGGAACTATATTAGAAGGTTGATTGAGAATGAGAACAAGAATGTTGATGAGAACAAGGAGAAACAGGAGGAGGCAATCAAGAAAAGAAAGAGGTATGCTAAAGAGAAGGAATATGATTTGCATGCTGAGATTAATGAAGTTGAGGAGGAGATCAAGAAACAAAGGGAGAAGAGATCAAAAGAGAAAGCAGATCAGGGAGAGGCTACAAATGTTACTGAGAGAAGAACAAAGTATAAACAGCAAGCTTTCTCTGAAACTCCTGATAGAAGAGATGCAAGGTCGGAGCTGGACCAAGACGTTATTCAAAACATTGTTAAGCCTGATGAAAACAAAGCTGATTAAGCAAGAGTTGAGAGAGAAAGAAAAGGATTTGGTTATAGAACGGATTAAATTTATGTTATTGGACCAATAAATGCTGATCAAGAAATTGTTGACTAAGGTGAATGATCTAAAAGCAGCTATTGGCCTGCCTAATCAGATGACTCATGATAAGCTTTATGATCTAATTGATACATCCAAGTATTCGTTTCTAATTATGGGATGCTCATCAAAGGTAGGAGGGGGCATAAGTGGTGTTGCTGATAAAGATGTTGAGGTTGGGGAAATAATGCAGGATGTAGTGGTGTAGGAGGTATTGGTCAAGAATCTGAAGTTGTGAAGGATGCTGATGTAGAAGGTTCAAAAGGAGATGAGGTTGTGATTGAAGGGGCTAGGTTCATTGATTTCAGACTAGACATAGACACTGATCTGACCGGAGAAGAGGTGATTGCAGGTAAAGGAGAGGGAAGCAAATAGAAGGGGACTGAGATGAGATTATAGGATGAAGCTAAGGAGGAGGATGAACAGCTAGTTGATTATGACTCTGAGCCTGAATTTTACGAGGTTGATGAACGCCCAACAACATATGTGGCTCAGAAAGGGTCAACTGAGGCAGATGTGATAGAAATTGCTCAGGAAGACTGGTTTGCTAAGGAAAAGGAGCCTGAAGAGCTAATTCCTTTGTTCCAAAACATTCAAGAGCCAAGCAAGAAGGAGGCAGACAAGAAGATAATCAGTTAGAAGTACAATGCCAATCTCAAGATATACATGATCAAGAGGCGAGGAGGAAAGATTTACTACTTTAACAACAGGAAGGCTTTTAAGACCTTGCCGAGGTGGTATCTAGGGAAGCTGGCTGAGATTCCTCTTATAGACGTTGATGTAAGTAAGAGGGTAATATTGCTAGAGAAGGAGATTAAGAAGGGCCTAGATGACAACTTTGAAGCTTTTGGATTTATGAAGCCAAAGAGAAGAAGGTCGAAGAAAGACTTGGATTGGGCCACTTGCAAGGGAAAGATTGTGTTAAAGTTGAAGCCTACCAAAACAGTAAACAGACTTAGAGTGCCCAATTTAGTTCCCCCGATGCTACAACACTTTGTCAAATGGTTTTATGACAACAACACTGGGACACAGTGATCAGGTTAAAGGGTGAACAAGAGATCAGGTTATTTGATCCAATGGAAGTCTTTCGGTTTGGTGATGAAGATTTGAAGGAGTTATGTGAAAATCATATAAAGGCTGGAGCTGGAGCTGAAATGAGAACTCAAGCTAGCCTGTTTATATGGGTGGCTAACAAAGTTCGGGATGTGAGAGTAGAAGTCAGAGAGCTAACCTAGAAAGTTATACAAGCTAACAAAACCAGGATGGATGTGTAGGATCTTGCAAAGAAAATACTTCATGCAAGTGCACACGTTGAGGATGAAAGGGTAGCTGGAGCTGAACAAGACACATTAGAGAAAGTTGGAGCTGATGGTGAACCGACTGGAGCATAAGATCAAGATCAAGATCAAACCAGGTGAGGTCCAACCTATGGGGAGTATTGAAGTTCTAGAGTGGGTTGGACTCACCATAGTTGTTAGGTTCTTCTTGTTATATATGTAATAGGTTTAATGTTAGTTTATCTCTACTATGTAAATTTGTAGTTTGTTTTGTGTTTAGTATAGTTACTCTTGTCCAGCGAAACTGCGAGCGAAACTATAGTTTCACTCATAGTCAGCTGATTTAGGTCACCCGATGAAATTGTGTTTCGCAGCCGGGTGAAACTAAGATGTGGCCAGGACAGTTTCGTTGTCCAGCAAAATTGTCAGCGAAACTACAAACTGGCTATATATTGTAACGATCAAACTTTATATGAAAGTTTTGCACAACCCTAATATGAATATTCTTCTTTGCAATTATGTTCTCATTTACTTTTTGGCTGGAAATCACTTTGTTATTCATCTTTGAGCCTTTGTTTTTTCATATGATTATGGTTTTGGCTATCTTTGCGATACATTTGAAAACCATTGTTTAGATTGTTTTTTAGCCTTATTACAGTGGGATTATTAAGTGTTATTCATCATTTGCACTGATTTTGATCATGTTGGACCAACAATGGTTGACCCAGCAAAGGTTGAAGCGGTGATGCAATGGGAATCTCCAAAGATGCCATTCGAAATCCGTAGTTTCTTTGGTTTGGTGGGCTATTACAGGAGATTCATCCAAGACTTATCCAAGATTGCTTCTCCATTGATCAAATTGACCCATAAGGACGTGAAGTTTGTATGGGGTCCGGAGTAGGAGAAGGCTTTTGTAGAGCTAAAGGCGAGGTTGACGCAAGCTCCTGTCTTGACGTTACCCGAAGGAAACGAAGACTTGGTGGTCTATTCGGATGCTTCCTATTCAAGATTGGGTTGCGTGTTGATGCAACGAGGGAATGTTATAGCCTCTGTGTCCTGACAGTCGAAGACCCATGAGGCTAACTACCATACTCATGATTTGGAACTAGCGGCTATGGTCTTCGCGTTGAAGATTTGGAGACACTACTTATACGGGGCGAAGTGCACCATCTTCACCGACCACAAGAGCTTGAAGTACTTTTTCAAGCAAATGACTTGAACATGAGGCAAAGGAGGTGGTTGGAGCTTATAAAGTATTATGACTATGAGATCCATTACCATCAAGGCAAGCCCAACATCATGTTCTATGTCCTTAGCGTAAAGGAGAGACCCGAGCCAATCCGGGTGAAAGCTTACCAGTTGGTGATGACCTCTGATGTGAGGACACAGGTCAAGTAATTCCAAGACGAGGTGTTGAAAGAAGATTTCCTTAACTCCAAAAGGATGAAAGGTCTAGTCACGGAGTTGGATGAAAACACTCTCGGAGTTAGAACCCGCTTCGGGCGAATGTGGATCTTTTATTATAGAGATCTACGGGGACGAATCATGGATGAAGATCATAAGACATGATACTCAATTCATCCTGGTGCCACGACGATGTACCAGGATATGAAGAAAGATTACTTGTGGCCGGGAATGAAGCGCGATGTAACCGAGTACATGAGCAAGTGCCTTACTTGCTTGCAAGTGAAGGTGGAGCATCAGAAGCCAAAGATCCAACCTTTGGATATACCCAAGTGGAAATAAGAGCACATCACCATGGACTTCATTATGAAGTATATTGTAATTACGATGCCATATGGGTGATACTCGACCGTTTGACGAAGATTGCTCATTTTCTCCCGATTCGTGAAATGTATTCATCTGAGAGGTTGGCAGATCTGCTTATCAAGTATATTGTAATTCGTCATGGTGTACCGGTGTCTATTGGGTTGGATCGCTACACTCGGTTTACATCCCAGGTTTGGAAGAGATTTCATGACGCGATGGGAATACGACTACATATCAGTACGACTTACCATCCTCAGACAGATGGTCAGTCAGAATGGACCATCCAGACGCTTGAGGATATGCTCCGAGCATATGTCATTTATTTCGAAGGAATTTGGGACGAACACTTACCGTTAGCTAAATTCTTATACAACAACAGTTACCATGCCAGCATTAGTATGCCACTATATGAGATGTTATACGATAGGAGGTGTAGTTGGGGCGACATCAAATAGAAGGAGTTGGGAACGTTGAAGTGATCTAGGCTACGACTAAAAAGCTAGAAAAGATCAAGGCCTTTATGAAGGCGGCAAAAGATAGGCAAAAGTCGTATGCTAACAAAAGACGTAGACCAAATGAATTTGAGGTGGGTGATAAAGTTATGCTAAAGGTTTCACCTTGGAAAGGTATCATTCGGTTTAGAAAGCAGATAAGTTGAGCCCGAGGTATATAAGAACTTTCCGAATCATTTCTCAAGTAGGAGAAGTGGCCTATAGGTTAGAGCTACCCGATGAGTTAAGTGGGATTCATCCAACATTCCATATATCTCATCTGAGAAAGTGCTTAGTACATGAAGATATGATTGTACCACTAGAGGACATTGAAGTGGATGAACAACTCAAGTATGTAGAGCAACCTGTGGCGATCATTGATCAAAAAGAATAAAGATTATGAAATAAAGTGGTTCCACTGGTATGATTATAGTGGAGGCACAATAAGGGATCCAAGTCTATGTGGGAGACTAAGGAAAAGATGAGAAAACATTATCCACAACTATTCGAGGAGTGACGGGTTTCGGGGACGATACCTCTTTAAAGGGGTGGACTTGTAACATCCGAAAATTCATTAAGAAAAGAAAAGAAGAAAGAAGAAAGGAAAATTTACATAAGTGGAGGGGGCCAAAGTGTAAAAATGACAAAACTTTATTATTTTATGTTTAAAAGAAGCATGGCCGCCCAAACATCACCTTTCTACTCACACTTTTGGCTACAAAAGAAGAAAGAAGGGGCAGAAGTATCATTGGTTTCTAGAGAGAGAAGCTGTGAATTTAAATGGTGAGTGTTTATATCGTATGTTTTACCCTGTTTTGTACGGGTCAATGTGTGTTGATGTATGAATTTCTGTGTTACATGCTTACATGAATGATTAAGGTGTTAGTATGCTAGATATTGGTCTAGAAATCATGTTAGATTGATTTTTTGGACTGAAATAGTGTAAATATAAAGAGAACTCATGCCCATCCACCTAACATAGTTCCCGTGCGCATAAGTCTGCCCATGCGCCTAGAAAGCCCATGCGCCTACAAAGCCCATGCGTCTAAGTCTGCCAAATTGTTGACTCATGCGCCTAAGTACCATGCGCCTGCATAGTGCTTATGTGCCCAAGTAGTGCCCATGCGCCTAAGTTTTTCCCAAGCGCCTAAGTTTTCCTATGCGCCCAACTGTCCATGCACCTGTATAGTACTCATGTGCCCGCATAGTACTCATGCGCCTACATAGTGCTCATGCGCCTAATGCCTTAGAGAATTTTATTAGATTTTGGGAAATTAGAAACTTAATGATTAAAATCAAGAGTTGTTTTGGTGGTTATGTTTGTTGGTATTATGTCCTTTTGAGGCCTGTTAAGCATGTTCTACATTACTTATTATTAAATGACTTTATGTGAAGTGTTATGGTCATGTATGGAAAGTATTATTAGAAATGAAGCGAAAGATTAAAGATAATAAAAAGTGGAACATAACGAATGAATAAAAAGTCTTGTAAGCAAATTTATGGAGGTTAACAACTTATTGAGAAGTTGTTAGCTCAACTGTGTGCGGCTTAGCTAACCCATGAGGATGCACACAGGGGTCTGTCTTAGTGATTCACCAATATGTACGGAACGGGACCCTTGTCGCTCACCCTGGTATTGGAGTCAGATTTGTGCAAAATGTTGGGGGTTTATTCGTAGACTTCAGCCTAGTACCATCTTCGTGCACAATGTTGGGGGGTATAGCATATGACATTGGTTAAGATGTAAGTGAATGATAATTAATAAAAGTTTGAAACGTACGAAATGAACGAAATAAATGTTGAGAAATGAATATAATGACTGAACAAATATTTATGGTAATGGAATATAGTAATATTACTACCTTGATGTATGTACGATGTATGATCATGTATGAAGTAAAGGAAATGTTTTCAAACGAATGAAATGTATTTTATTTATCAAAAGTAGAACTAACTTAGCAACGCTAACTTTTATGCATTTTTACTTGGCATGTAATTTATTGCTGGCGATGCCACGAGGGTGAAGCTACTTGGCAAATAAAGACTAGCATCCATCTTATGTAGAAATGATATTTTTGTCTTGTAATGCAATTAAAAATTCTTTTGTAACCCTAACAACGATGTATTACTTGGTAAAAATGAGTATTAATGCATGAGTTGGTTTTTGTTAAATTATTCTGTTGTAATGTTTTTATCATTCTAAAGAATCTTAACGTGTTTTAAATATTATATGCGATGAATATCCGACTATAAGCGTTCCAAGAACAGGGCCTTACAAGGTGAAGTTCTCAAACTACTTCAAGAAGTTTTTCTTGTTTTCTTTTGCTTTATTAGACGCCTCATACATAAGCTTCAGTGCATCCCAGAGTTGCTTTGCAGTTTTGCATTTTTTGAAGCCTATGTAGATAGAGTTAGGAAGTGCAGGTTCGAGAGCAGTCATGGCCTTCTGATCTACATGAATTTTCTTCTAGTGTTCCTTTAAGTAGTCAGCCCCTTCCTTTGGATTCATGCCATGACCAGCAGCAGCTGTAGCGGTGCTTGGTACATGAGGTCCAGAGACAACAGATCCCCATATCCTGCTATCTTGAGACTTGATGAATCCTTCCATTCTTTGCCACCAAGTATCAAAGTCACAAGAGTGATCAATGGAGATTTGTCATAGTACCAGTTTCCATATCAGCCTTTGTAAGAGCTGCCATTTGAGTTGTTAAGTGTTTTATGAAACTAAAATGGATTAAATATGGTGAGATCTTACAATCAATAGCCTAAAAAGCTCTAATACCAATTGAAGGACCGTTGAAGGGGGTCAATGCAACAGTTTCACAATTAGGGGAGACTTAAAACACTTAATAAGTCAAATACAGAACCAGATTATGATGATAATGTAATACCCGAAATTTCTCGTCGAATAAAAGAAAAGAAAAATACTAAGAAAAGAAGAGGAAAAGTATTTTGAAAGAAAGTAAAATGAACAAAAGTGGAGGGGGGTTTGCGTAAAAGCACAAAAGTCAAATATTTTATTATTACTTTAAGCATGGCAGCCCATATCAACCCCCATAATCTGCTTGTTGGTCCATTTGATCGAACTGCAGTACAATTGATGTGTTCAATCATTCAATATCAGAAACAATAGACAAACAACAAAGATGACGAAGAATAATAACAACCACAATGTATTCAAATATGAACAATAAGGATCCAATACAATCAAAAGAAACAAGCTCAAATATATTTTATCGAAGGAACAACTTATAATAGTCTCTTGCAACAATAATATTCGATTAGGGTTTTGCAAGGATGCTCAACAATGAGCAAGACCAAAACTATATATAGAAGTCATAGTTTCGCTGACAGTTTCGCTTTTAGCTAAACTATGCTGCCGAAAGTATAGTTTGTTGGTCCATTTGATCGGTTTTCAGTGAAGAAGATGGTTTGAATCGTTCAATACCAAATACAAACAACAAACACAAAGATTTGAAGAACAAAAGAAGACCAAAATGTATTCAAATAAGTTTCAATAAGCAACAATACACAATGGAATGAAATAAGCTCAATATATTCAATAAATACCAGCTTAAAGTAGTCACATGCAACAGAAATATTCGATTAGTGTTTTGCCAGGATACCTAACAATGAATAAAATGAAATCTATATATAGTAGTCTTAGTTTCGAAGACAATTTCGTTGTGGGCGAAACTGTCTGCAGTTTCGCCGGGTGAACTTTCAGCTGACTGTGAGCGAAACTGTAGTTTCGCTCACAGTTTCGCTAGACTACAAAAAGATAACCAAAACTAAACAACTTATAAACAAAATTTAAGATTAATTCTATTACATAGAAATATAAACAAATACTAATTTAAGGTGAGTCCAACCTATAGTTGATCTTCAATACTCCCCTTAGGTTGGATCTCACCGACTCTGCTAGTCTTGATATCTCTATTCAGCTACAGCATCCCCTGCTCCTGCACCTGATGTTTCTTCTTCAGCTCTTGTAGATTTCCTTCGACGAGCTTCAACACTTGATCCACCTTGGTTGCCTCATGCTTCATCAGCTCCTTCGGGATGAGCACTCGCTTGTGCAAATTGCTTGGTCAAATCCCGAACATCCATATTCAGATCATCTTCAGCCCTTACCTTCTCTGCTAGCTCCTTCACTTCAGCCCTCACGCCTCTAACCTTGTTCGCCACAATCATGAACAGGCTTGCTTCGTTTCTTGTCTCCTCTCCTGCTCCTGCTTTTATATGGTTCTCACATAGAACGAGCAGATCTTCATCCGAAAGTCCAAAACGCTCCATAGGGTCGAAGATTCGATATTCAATGTCACCCTTCACTCTAATCACCACCTCCCCCGTCTGGTTATCATAAAACCATTTCTCAAACTCTTGAAGACATGGAGGGGAAGGATCTACCAATCTAACCCGATGAACTGTTTTTGGTGGCTCCACGCTAAGTACAATCTCACCTTTACCAGTCACCCAATCTTTATCTTTCTTGGATCTCTTCCTCTCAGCTTTCATATATCCAAATGCTTCAAAGTTATCGTTCAGTCCATTTTAATCTCCTTTTCTAGCAACTTGGCTCTTTTACTCAAATCAGCTTGAAGCATAGGCAAAGATGCCAACCTTCTTAAATCCAACCTAGGCAAGGTCTTGAACGCCTTCCTTTTGTGTAAGTATGTAATCCCACCCCCTCTCCTCTTAATCATGAACATCTTGAGGTCGGGGTTATATTTCCAACTGACTATTCTCTTATCCCCCTCCTTCTTGCTCAACCCTTCCATATTTTGGAATAGGGGAGTCGGTTCTTCCGGTTCCTTCTCCTTCACAAACCATTCGCTTTTGTGCATCTTAATAACATCATTCTCATTTTCACCGTTTTGAATCACATACATCAAAGGCCGTCCGTCCACCTCATAATACTCAGGCTTCGAGTCATAATCCACCAGTTGCTCATCCTCTACCTGCTCATCCACTAATCCCCTCTTAATGGGCTGCTCACTAGTTTCAGCCTGTTTTCCCATTCTCACCTCTCCAGTAAAATCACCAAGATTGATGCCTGTATCAATAAATCCAGCCTCGATCACCTCATCAGCAGTCTCAACATTCTCATCTATAGGTTCTCAGTCCTCCTTTCATATCCTTCTGCTTCTTCTGTAGCTGCACCAGATGTGCCCTCTCCTGCCCGAGATGAAGTACCCACATTCAGAAATGGGTACTTAGAAGTGTATGTCAGATCATCTAACTCATGTTGAGTTAGCTGATTGGGCAGGCCGGCAGCAGGTTTCAGGTCGTTCACCTCTTCTAATAACCTCTTGATCAGTTTGTTTTGATCCATCAACATCCTAGTCATCCCTTCCAACATCTCATCCTTTCGTTTCTCCCTCATCTCTTGATTCAACAATTTTGTTTTGATCATACTCAGTTCGTTGGAGAGAGAGGTGTTAAGGTTTCTGATCACGTCCTCATCTAGACTTGCTTGTCTCTCGGTTCGTGGAGGCTCAGAAAAGGTTTGATGTTTTCGTTTTGTCCTCCTCTCATGCTCCCCAGTATCAGCCTTCTTCTTTGATCTCTTTTCCTTTTCGACCCTGGCTTTAGATGCCATCTCATTCACCTCGTCTTCGAAAACATAATCTTTCTCTTTAGCATATCTCTTCCTCTTCTTCACGGCCTCAGTCTGACTTTGTCTTGTATCCTCTGCATGTTTATCCTCAGATTCTATCACCTTCCTGATATACGCCTAACATTCTGGAGTATACATGTTCTCCCATAGGTATGTAATCCTTCCACTGAAGTCATGCCTGATAGCACAACAGTCAGCAAAGATCCGAGTATTCATAGAAACCAAACTCTTGACTTCTCCGTGTCTCGGAACGTTGGGGATTTGGTCGTTTATAATCATTTGAAGGAATCTGTGATATAGCAGCGATTTATCCTTCTTCAATGCCATTACATTTTCAGCCATGCAGTCAAATATCAAATTAGCTACATTAGCTTTCTCCCCTCTGAAGCAGATGACAATTGCTTTTGCCCAGTCTAGATTTAGCCCATCTAATCCACCTTTACGGTGATCTAAGCATATAATGAAAACATGAGCTATATATCTCCACTCCTTGGATAGAAAGGACTTTTTGATTTCTTTTCTGGTCCCGAAAGGAGGGCCCTCGTATCCCATAGACAGAAATGCATCAAACACCTCCTGATCAGTCAGATCGACTTCAGCTCCTATATCTTCTTCCAGTCTCAATACTCTTGTAATAACCTCATCGGTAATAGTCACCTAGTTATCCAGAACTTTGGTAACGATACTCTCAGAGTCTCCCCGTTTAATGTACTCAGCAGTACGCCAGAAATCTCGTATATGTAAATCATAGACGGTAGTAGAGTGTGAGATAGCGTATGCGATTGGGGATCTCTGCAGCCACCTAATACAGTCTCTGAAGCCGGCTGCTTTAGGATGAGAGTCATCTAAAATGGCTGTTATGTTGTTCCTTACGTCAAACTTAAGTGTCGCCATTTAAAACTGTGAAACAAATATGCCAAGTTAGTAGATTATCAACCAAGGTAATATTTTTAAAAAAAAAATTGGCAAAAATAATGAAATAAACATATTGTTATTATATATATATTATATATATATATATATATTTATATATATAGCTTTTATTATTATTTTATTATTTTTTATTATATTTTTTTTAATTTTTTTATTAAATGCAAGGCATAGTTTCGCTAAGACGAAACTATAGTTTCGCTGAATTTATTTTTGTTTCGACAAGGTACGAACACAATTTCGACAGCCAAACTGATAGTTTCGGCATGGCAAAGTGATAGATTCGACTGGACGAAACAATAGTTTCGGCGAGCGAAACTGAATTTCGTTGGGCGAAACTGTTAAGTTTGCTCGAGCAGCATAACTACATAGTTTCTCTGGTTTTGAGAGAACTTTCGTTCAGTTTCGCTGGATGATGGGTAGTTTCGCAGGATGAACTGCGAGACTACCCAACAGTCGCAATCAAATACGGTCACTTGTAGATGAAATGAACCTATAAAAACTAATGTCCTGGGTTCGAAACTCACTTCAGTAGCCAAATCAATGTAGTAAAGGAGCAAAACGGTGTAAATGCGATGATTTAAGGATGAAAAACCGAATAAAGCCCTAAAACGAATTTCGTCGAAGAGTTTAGCGAAAATGACAAACTTAGTTTCGAAGAAGTATTTAAATGACTGGTAGTTTCGCAGAGGAATAAACACTTTCGCCGGTCACGGATTCGCGGGAAAAGCAAAGTTTCGCCGGGGCGAAAGTATAGTTTCGCTGGCACAAAAGAGCAAAAGACCTCAGTGCGAAAGTGTTAGCGAAGCTACTGTTTCGTCAGACGAAACTGCAATTTCGCTGCGCGAAACTATCTGCGAAAGTATACTTTCGCAGAAACCCTAATTTTTAAGATAAATTAATTTTAACCAAACAAATTAAAGTAAAATTGAAATAAAATAAAATAAAATAAGAGAGAATAAAAAGCAAAGAAAAGGACCTCACACAATCACGCCAGACAACATTTTATTTTAACCGAAAATAAAGACTATTTTAAAGAAGAACGAGAAACTAAATGAAACATCTGGAGAGTCATAGTTCGGTGAGATTGCTAATATTTTTGTCCTTTCTTAAACCCATGCCTTCTTCTTTTCGACATGTAACCCGCAGCTGTTGTTATCATGTTATCGGTTGTATTAAGAGATGACATAGAAAAACTCAGTCCCCACAGACATTTGGCAAAAAACCTATCCCGTCTTCATGATATTTTGAACGAAAGACACCTACTGATTGATTACATCTTTTCACATACAGTAAAAATCCCTTTTTCAGACGAAGCACGATACAATTTGATAGCATTTGATGAGAGCTCCAGGTCAGTACTCACGTACAGTAGAGGAGATCATCAAATTGTACTGATGAACACTCCAGGTCAGTACTATCGTACAGTAGAGGAGATATTCAAATTGTGTCGATGAGAGCTCCAGGTCAGTACTTCCGTACAGCAAAGGAGATCATCACTCTAGGTCAGTACCACCATACCGCAGAGGAGATAAGCACGAACAAGACACCACAGTACACGAAGAGGCTTCTATGATACAAGAATGAATGAGCGTAAAGCTCCACAGAATAGATGTGAAAGTTTATAAACAAGGGAGAATAAGGCAAGGAGAAAACAACACGGAGGAGCCTCATTCTCAATCCTTTTTGGACAAGGACGAGAAACTTTGTGAAGGCCAAGGATGTCAAGGGTATAATCCCAGTATTCAAGCATCTTATATTCTTAGTTAAGCTACGGGAGTACTATCTACTTTGCTTTCAGGCTGAGCCTATCAAACAAATCCCGACACGATACTGTTGACCTCCTTCATGTTGTCCAGACATCTCAACGGAGCAGAGGTTCTGCAAAAGGAAACAAAAGAAGCGGTTATAAATAATTATACTCCCCCGAAATTTCTGCAACGAATAGGGGAAGAAATTTCTAAAGACAATCTTTTATTTACTTTATACATATCTATTTTTTTTGTTTTTGTTTTAAGTATGAAAGAATGGCAATGAGCGGTGGAGCATATGAGAAATAAAAGCAAGAAAGAAAAGGAAACATGAGTACGAAATATTAACATGACAGATTTTTTTATTATTTAATAAACAAAGGTTTAAAATGATATTAATCCCAGCATGGAGATCAATTCATAAAAACGAGGTTTGTCAAAGGTTTTTGTGAAAAGATCTGCTTTTTGATGTTTTGTATCAACGGGAATAATATTAATGAAACCCTTTTCCTAAGCATCACGGATTGCATGAATCCATGTCTCGATGTGTTTAGTTCGGGAATGATGAATTGGATTCTTGGCAATCCCGATAGCTGCTTCGTTGTCACAGAACAACAGGGTATGAAGAAAGTTGATCCCATA
>BJCO01744709.1:0-10230 GCA_018326465.1 Flaveria floridana | reverse complement strand
CCTTTCAGCTTTTTCTTATTAGTAGTTGTATTTTCTATTTCAGTAGTTTGTAAAACGACTGAAGAGTATGTTCTTCAGTCGTTGTAGTTTTCAGTAGTTTCTTTCCAGCTGTTGTAATAAGTTTAACACTTAGCATTTTGTAAGGAGATGTCAGCTGTTTGACATCTTCAGTAGTTAAGGTAGTTTCAGTAGTTTGTTAGAATAACGGTTTGATGTCACTATCAAGTGACATCAGCTGACTTCATTCTTCCTATAAAAACAAGATGACCTAATTGTAATCCTTGCCGAAGCATGTGATCTAATAGAAAACACCTTTTTGTAGAATTCCTCTCTTTCTCTATAACCTACTGTTACATTGATATATCTCTTGTGTTCTTAGTATAATTTGCTTAATTCTTGTGCTAAATCTGCTGCGAATACAACCTAATTGATCAAACTAGAGGCTGAGATCCTTCCATTCCCCTTTGCTATGCAAAATTTAGCTAAAGACTGGTTATATTTCTCCTACCATCGGGGTTGGTAAACACATGGAATGATATTGCAAAATAGTTCTTAGATAAGTACTTCCCAGAAGTCAAAGCCTCTATTCTACGCAAGGAGAACATTGGGATTAAACAAACAAAAAGAGAAGCTCTGCATACTTATTGGGAAAGATTCAAGAAGCTATGTGCTCGATGCCCACAACATGGCATCTCGGAACATCAACTACTTCAATACTTTTATGAAGGGTTAGCACCACTAGAGATACATGTGATAAATGCTTCTAGTGGGGGAGCTTTACTTTATATAACACAACCCAAATCATAGCCCTGATGTAAGACCCCGTTCCCGGGCACCTCATAGTTTGACAATCATCGCATTATTATATAAAACATCATATAATTCATAAATTAAGCAGCGGAATCGAGTTAGCAAAAGCCATTCATTTCATTTATAATTATTGTTGTTAAGAAATGCAACGTTGTTCATCAATTACAAAAGAATTTTATAATTGAATTAATAACATCAAAATATGAATGGATGTCAGCCTTGTCCCCCCCGAGTAGCTTTACCCCCATGCCATCCTCAGCAGTAGTTACCTGCCAACTGAAAATGCATAAAAGTCAGCGTTGCTGAGTGAGTTCTAGTTTTAAAAGCGTTAAAATATCTTGTATAGCTTATACATAAAAATACTCTTTTACAATAAAATACTTTCTTTGCTTTCGTATGTGAGCATCCATCATACATACAACAAGGTATAACTTCATTCATTATCATACGCATCCGTTCATTTCGTACTCTTTTATTATCTTTCACTTTCATCCGAACAAATGTGCAATACCCCGAACATTATGCATGAAGCTGATGCTGGGCCTGTGGTCTATAAATAGACCACAAAAATTGTGCACGAAGATGACCCAGTCACCTAGGGTATGCTACAAGGGTCCTGTCAATCTCAATGATTGACCCTGTGTGCATCCTTCGGGTTAGCTAAACCGCACACAGTTGAGCTAACGACAACATGGTCGTACACCTCCATTCATTTGCTTGGAAGACTTTCATTCATTCTTTTATGTTCCACATCTCTTTATCATTAATCTTTCACTTTTTATTAATGATAGTACTTTACGTTTATGATCGTAAACACACCATGTAAAGTCACACAATAATAAATAACATGGAACATAAGAACAGCTCATAATCATGCATAACATAAACAATTATAACCCTAAAGTCAAACTAAGGACAAACCCTAATCATTCTGTTTTCCTTCAAAATTCCAGAAAATTTCTAAGTGTTGGGCGTTTTAACACTATGCAGGCGCATGAGGCCTGTTCAGGTGTTTCATCACTATTTGAGCGCATGACCCTATACTTACCCGTTTCTTACTTTTGGGCGCATGAACTGTTTAGGCGCATGAGCCTACACAGGTGCCTGAGTAAAATTTGGGCGCATGAACACTATTAGGGCGCATCACCCCTATACTTAGGCGTTTCAGCAAATATGTAGGCGCATGAACTACTGTTCAGGCGCATAAACATGTACTTAGTATTTCTAAGGCATTTTCTAGGCGCATGGGCTACTGTTTAGGTGCATTAGCCTATACTTGGTATTCTCAGACCACATTTTGGGCGCAGGAGGGTACTGTTTGGGCGCATAAGTTTTACTTTGGCTTTCTAAGTCCATTTCTTAGGCGCATGGGCCCTGTTTGGGCGCATGACCACCTACTTACATGTTTCTAATATATTTTTCAATCCCAAACATAAGTTTACCCTGTTCTAAGCTCATACAACCATTCTAAACACTAATCAAAGCATTTACATCCATAAATCATCAAACACATGCACATATACACATGGTTACATACATATCTTTTGTAAAAAGCGTTTACATGCATTTTCAACCCCAATAATTTATAAAACATGAAAAATACAGGGTCTAGAAACTTGCCTTTTGCATCATTGAAACAACTCCTTCGAATTCAGGCTTTTTAGAGAGTTCTAACCCTTAAAACACCTAGAACACATAACCTGAATACATATAAACACATAAGAACATATACTCTCAGTTCCTTAGTAAAAAACTTAACCAAAACCGTGCCAATTATGCAACAAATACTTACCTTGGTTAAGAACAACCTCTTTCTCTCTCTAGGATTGAAGAAACTCAATTTTCTTCTTTTTCTTCTGCTAATTTGGTCGACAAAAGCATAATATGTAGGCTGTTATGGGCGGCCATATTTAAAGAAATAATAAAATAATAGGGTTTTGTCCTTTTTGCACTCACTTATACTTCTTTCCTTTTCCTTCTAATTATTTTTCTTTTCCTTTTTCTTATTTCTTTCCTTTCTTTTATTTTGTCAAAACTTTCAGGTGTTACACCTGATATCCTCTGTAGCTGAAGATACCAAACATTCCTAACAGGAAGATGGATGGTATGATGATGTACCACGAGTGGTTAAAAAGGTGAGCACGCCTCACATTAAAAGCCAACTAGCTGAATTGACTAAAGCTGTAATGCAACTAATAAAAGGTAAGGAAGTTGAAAAAAAATCTCAAGCATGTGGAATATGCTTACAATTTAGACACCCCACAGATATGTGTCCCACACTTAAAGAAGATGTTAAAGAGGCACAAGCGATAGGAGGTTCTGCAGGGCAGAATCCAAGACCTTATGAACAACCTAGAAAAAAATCAAAACTAGGGACATCCACCCAATCTTGGTTATCCATAAAGACCCTCATAATTCCATCACAGACCTCTATTTCAGATGCAAAACAATCAATAAAACTTTTAGCATTGACAACAACAACAAGTAGGGAACTCGAGGATGTCTTTGGAAGATATAGTCAAGAGTTTAGCAACCATCACACACACGTTCCAGCAGGAAACAAAGGCTAGCATCAAGAACTTGGAACAACAAATAACTCAACTGGCCAACTCGGTAAACAAGATAGAGTCCCAAGGTAAGCTACCGGCATAAAACCGAAACAAATCCTGATCATAATGCTTGTTCAATTACCTTGAGGAGTGGGAAGAGCTATGACAGTCCGGAAGTACAAGAGGAGGAAGAAGAGATTGTGGTTGAGAAGAATGAAGTGGAAAAGAAGGACAAACCAAAACCTGATGAAGTTATGGTGAAGTACACTCCCCCACCTCCATTCCCTTCAAGACTAAAAGGTACACAAAAACAAAGGAAAGAACAAGAAATTGTGGAGACATTCCGCAAGGTAGAGGTAAACATACCATTACCTGATGCTATAAAACAAGTTCCTAGATATGCTAAGTTTTTAAAAGAACTTTGCACATCAAAGAAAAAGCTCAAAGGTAATGAAACAATTAAGGTAGGTGAAAATATTTCTGCAATTTTACAAAAAAGATTACCACCAAAGTGTAAGGATCCGAGTGTCTTTATGGTTCTTTTCAAATTGGGAAATCCTAGCATACCTTGAGCCATGCTCGACCTTAGAGCCTCCATTAACTTCCTACCATATTATATTTTCAAAACACTTATTGTAGGAGCGTTAAAGAGGACCGGGGTAGTCATTCAATTGGCCGATCATTCCATACTATACGCAAAGGTGTACTAGAGGATGTATTAGTCCAAGTGAATGAATCAGTATTTCCAGCTGATTTTTATGTTTTGGACATGGAAGATGATGATATCTCGAATTCAAGTTTCCTTATGTTAAGAAGACCATTTTTGAAACCGCAAAAACAAAAATTGATGTATATAGTGGCACTCTTTCAATGGAATTTGATGGTGAGGTTATCCATTTTAATATATATAATGCTATGCGATATCCAAGTGATGTCTTATTTGAATTTGTTAGATGTTATTGAACCTTTAACTGATGATTGTTTTGAATTATCTAACCATGAAGTTCTAGCAATAGTGTTAAATAGAAGCATTGATGAAGTAACAGCAAAAGAGCTTACTGAAAAGTTCAAACTTAAGGAAGAGTTGATGGAAGTAGTAACATTTATGGTGGAACAAAAGAAAGCAAGGTATGAACCATAAAAAATGAAACTTCTAATTACTTACGAAAAGCTTCTTCCATCTATTTTGCATACAGCCAAGCTAGAGCTGAAAACCATTCCTAATCATCTAAAGTATGCATAACTTGAAGAGAAAGAAACTTTACCAGTGATCATATCTAATAAGTTGACATATGAGGAAGAAAAGGATTTGATCAACACACTTGAGCAATATAAGGAAGCAATTGGGTGGATCATAGCTGGCATAAAAGGTTTGAGTCCATCATTTTGCATGCATAAAATCCTCATGGAGGAGGATTACAAGCCAACAAGAGAAGCACAAAGAAGATTGAATCCTCCAATGATGGAGGTTGTGAAGAAGGAGATTCTAGAGTTGCTAAATGCGGGCATGATCTACCTCATTTCCGATAGCAAGGGGTAAGCCCCATGCAAGTTGTACCTAAGAAAACAGGCATAATTGTAACTGAAAATGAACAAGGTGAATTGGTCCCCGCACGCGTCCAAAATAGGTGGAGGGTGTGTATTGACTATAGAAGGCTATACGCCTCAACTTGCAAGGACCACTTTCCATTACCATTTATAGATCAAATGCTAGAAAGATTAGCAGGTAAGTCTTATAATTGTTGCTTGGATGGGTTGTTAGGACCATGTACGTACGGAGTACTAACGGATTCTGCATGAAACCAGATCAAATAGCGCGGAATTCTATTTGATTGGCGATCCAATCAGTGAGAACAAATAACCTGATCAATCTAACGATGTAACAAACGTTAAGAACATATTGGAATCGATCAGGAACGAACTATGAACTTGGATTTACGACTTGGGACGCTCTGGACGGCTAGGGTATGAAAGTATTCAAAGTGTTTTGAAGTGTTATGTTTTTCCATGAATTATGTGGTATTTATAGGTTATCAGTGTTCATTCGTATGACTGAACCATTAGCATGGTTCAGTCGTGCGACTGACTCATGCAATTGACTCATATGCACGACTGAAGGTTTAGTCGTGCGACTGAATCAATTTTATGTCTCAATCATACGACTGATCCAGTCACCTAGTTCAGTCGTGCGACTGGTCCATAAGTATGGTTCATCCATGTGTATGGTCCATAAGTATGGTCCATTAGCATGAATAACCACTTGACTAATTTGAACACATTTCTAAGTTCTTATTGACTTAGAACTATGTAAAACAACATCAAACCTATATATTTAGTTCATACATATGAATCACATTCAATATAATGATAACATGACATAATCAATGACACGTAAACATCACAATGCATTTCATATATCATTCAATCATTACATTACATTGGATTATATAAGTGTAAGACATGAAAGACTTTTACATTTGAGAACATAAACTAGGTACATCAAGATGTATCAACAAACTCCCCCTTGGACCTAGTTTAGCCTATTGTCTAACATTCTTCACGTGTTCTTAGAACTTCTTGTACTTCTCTTCTCTTGTAACTCCAGCATGTATCTCAAATGCAAACCAGAGTCTTATGACGTGTTGAAACTGTAGAGCTTGTACAATGTCCTGCGTGTCATAGAATAGTGGCCACTTGTAGAGAGTATAGACATCATCTGCAGACAAGTTGGTTAGCCACATAGGGTCAAATACCCAGATAGTCTCTATTTACCCGTCCTTGTATGAAACTATGACTGCTTCACCCGTTTGCCAGTCATAATACCACCACTTGAAGTGTGGAGTGATGTCCTGAGGCATTTCCCGTAGTGGGATCTTTGACATTGTGCGCGGAAGACTCCACTTCAGCGCTACTTTAGGCCTTCCAGTGATAGGATCAACGTCGGTCTTATGTATGAACCGTTTAGGCTGTTGAGGCCTGAAGTTGACCCATCTGGTGTGGTATTCCTTCTTGAGCATCGTCTCGAACCAACCCGACATCTTCCTAGGGTTGGCATACAAAAGATCCAAACAGGCAATCCTGTTCAGCTTAAAACCAAGAAAAGTCTTCAGATCATAAGGATATCTAAAATATTCAATCCCCTTCACTCTCTTGACCGCATAGATATCCAAGTCCTTAAAATATGCCCAACTGATAATCTTGCCTGACACCTTCTGATGCTTCTTCACTCGATAGAGTTTGGTGTAGGCATTAGACTTTGGAGGTACTCGTAGGGCTTTCATCTCAGCTAAGCACACTGCCCACTCAGCCTTCTTAATATCAACATCAGCATCCGTAGCTTGGGCTTTCCCTTCTTCTTTCTCTTTTTCCCTTTCGGTCTTATCAAGTTTCTCAAAAGTAGCACTGCCAAATGTTTCACCCAAGTGGGGGATAACATTTCCCTGTTCGTTAGTGTACTGAGGATACTCTTCTGCAGTGATATCCTCAATCTCAATCTAATCCACATCTTGCAGCTCTTCATCACTCATAACATCAACCTCGGGAGCATCCTTGACTAGTTCATCAGGGTTGAGTCGAAACATGTCGGCTAGCTGCTCGTCCGTAAGATCATGAATGATTTCTCTCTCTTCGGAGGTTTAGCTCATAGATCTTCAAACGATCCCTTGCAAATCAAGAATCATGGTTAGCTGAGTCTTGATTTGCTGAAGGGGGAGACATCATAGTCGCTGCCTGTTGAGCTTCATCTGTTTGATTAAACATTCAAAACACAATCATACACACATTAGTAATCAAAATAATTAAACATTAATAAACATTAATTACATTAGTGTAATACATAATTCAAGTACAAAAGTTTTCAAATACAAAGATATTTAATCATTACTTTTTCCTTGATCGCTCGATTCTTCAGCTTGAGGAGCCGAGGAAGAGGGTCGCTAAACTTGATTGCGCTTTGTGCGCCTCTCCCGAGCAGATGGATTTGAGGCTGATGCTGATGCATCACTGTCATGCTCATGCTCATCATCATCACCTCCTTCTTTCTCTTTCTCGCTACCCTCCGCCTCAACCTCATCATCATCATCATCATCCGATTCATCATTGGAGGAATCGTCATCATTATAATCTTCACCATCACCATCACCCTTTATCTTCAATGGCTCACTCTTTGTCCCTTTCAGCCTCAGCATTAACTTCTTGTTTTTCTTCTCAACCTCCTCAATCCTCTTCACAGAAGCCATCAATAGCTCATTCTATGCAGCGAGTTCATGATGAGCTCTGGCTAATGCTCTCTCATGAGCAGCATCTCACTCTGTCAAATGGGCAAGCTGTTGGCTCTAAGCTGCGTCTCTCTCAGTCAACAGGGCTATTTGCTTGCCCTGAGCAGCATTGAATGCCATCAACTGGTTCATCTGGTTAGCTCGTATGTCATCTGTTGCGAGTAGTGTGAGCACCAGACGGTTGAGGCTAGCTACCTGCTCCTCTAACCCAACAGTGGGTAGAGGAGATCCCTGTGGAGGTATCGATGATGTGGAAGGTCCAGTTTGGGGTATGGTAGGTGTGGTGGTGGATGTGGTATATGTGGGAGTAGGGATGGAGGTGGGTTGTGGTGGAACAGTTGTGGGTATGGTAGATGTGGTGGTAAGAGTAGTGGTGGCTGTGGTGGTGGCAGTAGTGGTGGCTGTGGAGGTAGGTGTGGTGGTAGTAGGAGTGGTGGTGGTAGTAGCTGTGGTGGTGGCAGTAGTGGTGGCTATGGAGGTAGGTGTCGTGATAGTAGGAGTGGTGGTAGTAGGGGTGGGGGTGGTGGTAGTAGTAGCTGTGGTGGTGGAATAGGTCATCAACACTATCCTTCGCCTCTTGCCCTTCTTGTCATGAGGCTGGGCCATTCTCTTCAGCCTCGAGCCCTTAGCAATTTGGGCTCCCCCTGGGCTGATTGACTGGGGAAGTGTATAGGTGGGATCATCAGTCTCAGTAACCTCAGCCCCAGTCTAGCATCCCCCAGCCGCCTCTTTGCCCCTTTCGGTAACCATAACTCGTCTACCGACAGTCCTCGTAAGAGGCTCCTCATCTGACTCTTCTTCCTCCTCCTCAACTAGGAAGTCTCGGTGGATGGCAGCCTGCTCTGATCCACCGGCAGCAGAAGTACTACTGTGTGGAGGTGGTGGAGATATGATAGATGTGTCAGTGGCCCGTGATTGACTGGGGCCTACATCTCCACCACCTTGACCATCATCATGGTCGTCATCGTCATCATCCTCGTCAGCAGGAACCACAATCGGCTCGATGTCGGAATCACTATCGTCGTGGCGCCACTTCTTCCGCGAAGGCACCGCATAATCCTCATTGGCCAAATGGACGAAGAGTCTTCACACCGGGGGCTTCACCTGCTTCTTCCGGTATACCTTCATCCTTCCTAAGGTGGTATCATCCATCACCTCTAGGATCACTGCATCATCCTTCTCCTTAGGCAACATAGGAAGCTTCTCGTCTATAATCATCTACAAGAATCTTGGATACATGCAGAAGCCTTCCTTGCCTTTGGCCTCGATGTTCTCTGTCAAATAGGAGAAGAACATGTGGGAGAAACTGAACGGGTGGTTCAGTACCAGCGCAACGTATGCGTTTTGGATTTCATCTGACATCTCGTCAAATCCTCCTCGCCTGGAGGCTATGCACTTCACGATCACATGTGCCAAGTATTTAAATTGGGGGCACATTTTGCTCTTGTTCAGCATGCCGCATTCATGTCGCCGGCTTACTTGATCCTAAGAAAGCATTCCCAAACCATTAGGGGATGCAGCTTGGTTAGGTGGGCTCCGTCCTCACCCAGATCCAAGACTCGCCTGAGGTCGTCTTCCCTGATCTGAATATCTTGACTGAAGATAGAACTTCGGATGAAGTAAGGCTCAGCAGAGCGGTCGACGGTGGCATTCTCCTAGAATGCTTGCTGGATCGATCTGTATGGTGTACAGGGAGTGGAGATAGCCTTGTAGATCCTCGATCTACGAAGGAAAGAAATAATCCCGATGAACTCGGAGGCATTCCAGGAAGTAGCATCCAGATGAGCACAGATGTTGTGTTTGGTGCTCATAGTCCATCTCTCAGCCATGTTGCTGCAACACAAGGAACATAAGCGTTAGATCCGTTCATAAGAGATAACAATTTGTTTTGAACAGATTAGGACCAACTGGTTCAATCGTGACATTGAACCATAAGACTGACTTCAGTCGTATGATTGAGCCTGCGACTGAACTTAGTCGTATGCTATACCATGCGGTTGAGTCAGTCGTGCGATTGAGTCACCGATTGATTCAATCGTGCGATTGAATCATATGCCTGGCTCAATCGTGCGATTTAATTTCATCAGCCTGTCCATTCGTATCTTACGCTGTTCGACACCATAAATTTGAACCTTAGTCAAAACGTTAAATTATACCTCGTGTTTAGATTCATTAGGTTCGCAGGGACTCGAATTAGCACTTGTTAGTACTCTAGAAAGAATAACATTTAGTCTTAGTGTGTCTTTTACAATGTTGTCACAGTATAGGGGCTAGAATTGTAAACAGATAGTCTCTAGTTTATTGATAATATAAATAGCTTAGACTACAGTAGAATTGAGGAGGTTTTTGTTATGAACTGCTTTCTTACTCTTGTAATTGTCTTTGCTATATCAATGAAATTGTGAATTTTGTTGATATGTGCTTGATTTGATTACAATTGTTTGTGTTTCTTTGAATTATATACATAAATCATTACAGATTGATGCATTTGATCCTATCAAATGGTATCAGAGCTTTCGGTTGAGTGTTTTTGAAGTTCTGTCGAACATAGAAACTTCAAAAATTCACTAAAATCTATAATTGATTGACAATTC
>BJCO01744704.1:0-10926 GCA_018326465.1 Flaveria floridana | reverse complement strand
AAAATTATATCCTAATACATTTTTTAATAAAAGAAATGCACCTAATCTATTTATTACATAACCAAATGAATAAATAATTACAACCCAAATAATAAACATAAACATTACAACCTAAATAATAAACATAAACATTACAACCCAATTGAATGAATAAAACAACCATTCCAATCATCCAAATAACATAAGGCCAAAGGCTAGGTTATGCACACTAATAACCAATGATCATATCATCCAAAACTATAATGAAACCCCACTAAAAACACAAAATTTCAGCCAACATAAACTGAAATTTTGGGTCTTATTTTTGTCCAATCAATCAACCAATACAACATGCATGTCTTTCAAAGTTTAATCACAAGCATGTGTGATATAACTTTGAAGGTTTGGGGATTCATAATATATGAACATAGCAGCCCCTAAAAGGGTTTTAAAGTCCATAAAACAAATATTTAAAAGACAAAACAAGCTAGCTATCCACATAACCGGCTCTAGATGCCAATGTAGGGTTTGTCAAAACTTGAAACATAGTTTAACCATTTAAACTTTGTAAAACGCAGCGGAATAATAGCTTTATAACTTGTTTATGAGCTGAAAAATCAAGTTCTATTTGATGTTATAAGTTGTAAACAAACCCAAGAACAAAAGAATCTTTTATATATGAATTAAACTAGCTATGAAACATAAAACGAACATTATGGACAGCCATATAGAAGCTGCCATAATCTACCTTTGAGCTGCCAAAAGTGACGAAATGAGGATGATATGTAGCAAGAAATCCGACCAAGGCATCAAGGGAGGTCCTCTCAAGTTTGTATGCCCAAAGCTTGATAGCAAACAACTCTTGTTAGGAAGAATAACACCCAAAAGCAACTTCAAAAACCCTCTTCTTTAGCTGCTGCTGCCGTGAGTTTTTGGGAGGAAAAGAGAGTTTCTTTTGCTTTGTGTTTGCATGTATGAGAGAGGTTGTTGGGTGGTGTGTTCAACTAGTAAATAATGGAGCTTCTCAAGAAAATAAAAGACCAATTACATCAGGGGGGGCAACCTATTTTTTAAGTTAGGAGGATTTTCCCCCTCAGATTTTTTTATCCAACTCCAATATTAAACTAGTCTCTAAATAAGTTGTACAATTAACACTTAATTGTATAACTCATACACCCTTTTTATTATTTGATGTTATCTAATTAAGTTAAGTAACACTTCAAATAATAATATTTGAACGAAGTATCCTAATAAGTTGTTCTATCTCATATGCAACTAATTTAGAAAAGCCATTTTCTAAATTGGTGTTTATATTTAATTGCATGATCATTTCATCAATTAAATATCAATTTGTGTTTGCTAAGCTTGTTATTGGATATAACCCGACTTGGATCATAACGTACTAACCGCATCAATATTCTACGTGTCTTGGGCATAAAGAATCCTACATGTACAACATCAGCATCATCAGCTTGATCTTTATTCTTTGCTGCTTCTTTCTAAATGACTTTCTCCTCAACCTTGTCAAATACACCAATGACAAAAGTTTCACCCAAGTCTGGTATAGCATCTCCATCTGTATCTGTGTACTGAGGATAGTGATCTGACGTGACATCCTCTATCTTTATTTCATCCACTCCTTGCAGCTCCTCATCACTAACAACATCCACTACAGGAGCATATCTAACTATCTCATTCGAGTTCAGTCTGAACATCTCTGCAAGCTGTTCATCTGATAAATCGTGGATGATCTCCCCCTCTTCTAGAGTGTAACTCACATATCGTCTAAGAATCCCTTTCAAATCAAGAATCATTGTAAGTTGAGACTTGATTTGCTGAATGGGAGCGACATCATATTCATCGACCTGTTGAGTTTCACCTGTTTGATAGAATAATCAACAAAGCACACATTAATAATCATTAAGGCATTAAACATAAATTATCATCATTTACATTAATGTAATACAATGTTTAATTACAAAAGATTTCAAATTACATAAACTTTTTTTAATCATTACTTTGGTCTCGCTCTTGAGGCTCATCTGCTTGAGGAGCGGAGGAAGAAGTTCCCTGATCTTGATTCTTCTTACTACGCCTCTCCCTAGCAGATTGGTTTGAGGCTGATGCGTTCGTATCACCTTCAGGCTCATCATCCTCATCATCCTCATCATCTTCTTTCTTTTTCTCCTCTCCACTTCCACCAGCCTCCTCCTCGTCACCCTCATCATCAGTTTCGTCATCACTGGAATCATCATCATCATCCCCATCATCTCCATCACCTTTTATCTTTAAAGTCTCCTCCCTCTTACCTTTCAACCTCAACATAATCCTCTTGTTCTTATTCTCCAGATCTTTAATCTTCTTTGTGGATGCCAGCACTAGCTCATTTTGAGCTTGAAGGTCCTTGTGAGCTCGAACTAAAGCCCGCTCATGAGTTTCGTTCTTCTCAGTCAGCTTGGTGATTTTCTTGCCCTGTGCTATATTCACTGCCATCAGTTGGCTCATTTGGTTGGCCCGAAGATCATCAGTCGCCAACAGCATAAGAACTAGCCTGTTAAGGCTCGCAAGCTGTTCCACTAACCCAACAATGGGTAGAGTAGTACTCTGTAGAGGTGGAATGGGGGTGGATGTTCCAGCTTGGGAGATGGTTAGGGTGGTTATAGATATGGTGTATACGGGGTGTAGGGATAGGGATGGTTTGTGGAGGTGTAGTTTTGGATATTGAGGGTGAGGAAGACGTAGGTGTAAATGTGGTGATGGGTATGTCGGTGGTAGTGGTTGTGATGGTGGTAGTGGCAGTGGCAGTGGTGGTGGTAGTGGTAGCAGGGGAGCTCATCAAGATAATCTTTGGGCATTTCCCCTTCATCCTATAGGGTTGGGCCATTCTCTTCCTCCTTGACCCCTTAGTGATCTTTGCTCCCCCTGGGCTGATGGGCTATTCGGGTGTATATGAAGGATCTGTCTCCTTAGTGTCGACACCCTTTGAACTAGCCTGGCGGGTACCAACCACCTCTTTTCCCCTCTCCGTAGCTACCCACTTGCTACCAACTTGTCTCACGAGAGGCTCATCCTACAATTCATCATCTTCTTCTTCTAAGTCAAAATTCCTGATATCCTCATTTATCAGGAAGTCCTGGTGGATGGCAGCTTGCTTAGATCCACCAGCAGCTGATGAACCACCCTGATGTGAGGGTGGTCGCTAACTGGATGTAAGCTAGAAATTGACTCAAGCCCTCATATCCACCTCCTTGACCCTTATCATGGTCATCATCATCATCATCATCCTTATCAGGAATCAAGACGTGCTCAACATCGGAGTCACTCTCATCATGACGCCACTTCTTCCTAGCCGGAGCTATGAAGTCAACATTGTCCAGATGACCAAACAACCTTCTCATCAGGGGCTTAGTCTGCTTTCCCCTATTACCTTCATCCTGCCTAAAGTAGTGTCATCCATCACCTCTAATAACACCTCATTGTCTTTGGTCTTAAGCAGGTTGGGTAATTTCTCGTTGATGATCATCTGTAAAAACCAGGGGTACATACAGAACCTCTCCTTCCCCTTTGCCTCTATGTTCTCCCTCCAGTAGTTGAAGAACATCTTTGAAAAACTAAAGGGGTGGTTCAGCACTAACGCAACAATTACGTTCGAAATCTGGTCGCTCATCTCATCGAATCCCCCGCGTCTAGAAGCTATGCACTTGAGTATCCCATGTGCCAGGTACTTGAAGGGAGGGCACATGTTACTCTTACTAAGCACGCCAGCATTGATGTCGCCAGCGTACGTAATCCTCAAGAAACATCCCCTAACAGTCAAGGGATGAAGCTTGGTTGGATGATCCATATCATCTCCCAGATCGAGTACCCTCCTCAAGTCATCTTCGCCTATATCTATATCCTGTCCAAAGATGGAGCTCCAGATCCTGTAAGGCTCAACTGAACGATCCATAACGGCATTCTCCCAGAATGCTTGCTGCAAGGATCTATAAGGTGTGCAGGGAGTTGAGATGGCTTGGTAGATCCTGGATCGTTTCAGGAACTCTATAATCTCGACATACTCCGAAGCATTCCGTGATGTCGTGTTGAGGTAAGAACAAATGTTATGCTTAGTACTCATGGTCTATCTATCAGCCATTTCACTATAACACAAGCGACAAACATGTTAGACCAGTTCACAAGAAAGAACATTTGAATTTGAACAGATCATATCATACTGGTTCAATCGTACGATTGAACCATATGACTGAACCCAATCATACGATTAAGCATCCGATTGAGTTTAGTCGAGTGCCAGGACATGTGGTTGAGGCAGTCTTGCGATTACATCACCGATTGAATCAATCGTACGATTGAATCATGAACCTGGTTTAATCGTGCGATTGAAGTTCCTCAGACTGTCCATTCCCATACATACTGTGCGAGTCTGAAAATTTGAATGTTTGTCAAAACAGCCATATTCATATCAAGATTCAAGTAATTAAAAGCGCCAAGACTTATTATTTCACAAGTTGTCTTTGAATTTCACTTTTAAGCTCATTTAAAGGTCTGACTAAGAGTTATTCAGTTTGGTTTAAGTTTTAATATCATATAGAAATTTTAGATTGATTTAATGTACTCATGTATCCTTATTTCATCTTGACTGTGCCTGTAGATGATTTTGTATCAGTTAGCGATGGGAAATCAGTGGAAATCACAAGAAAATTTCGAAAAGGGGTCCTTGGGTAGTCGGTTATTTTTTAGAGAATTTGAAATAACGTGTAGGGTTACGACCGACTGACCTCCTTTTATACTGTTGTGAGTTTCAATCGTGCAACTGGACCCATACACATGGTTCATACGTGCGACTGAGGTTCAGTCGTACGAATGACCTATACGCGTTCAACCAATCGTACGATTGGTTCATACTGAGGATGCCAATCGTGCGACTCGGCCATCCTTATGCTCCAATCATGCGACTAAGCCATACTTGTGGTCCAATCATGTGATTGGCCCATACTTATGGTTCAATCGTGCGATTGGCCCATACTTATGGTCCAATTGTGAGATTGGGCCATTCTAGTGAATTTGACTTTGTTTGGCCCATTATTTCACATATTTATCTTTGATAGATGACATTATGACCATGGATCATCTCAGGCATGATCCTTTTAACTGAAAGCTATTTGATCACCTCAGGCGTGATCCTTTTAACAAGAAATCGTTTGATCACCTCAGATGTGATCCTTTTATCTTTCAAAAACAAGCTTTCAATGTTCGGTTGATTTTGTGACATTCACAGAGTTTAGTCTTGTTACATAGTCCGACACTGACACAATACTAACGTAGCTAAAACAGGAAAAACTTGAACTAAACTGAAATAAGACATATATTTGTGTTTTTCATTTTAAGGAGGGTTGAAAACATTTTAACGTTACTTAAAAGATCTCTCCCCCTGAGCAGAATGGCTTTAAACATTAACATCATTTTAAGAAAGATTCACATGGAATCACACAGGCATAAAACACAATCATTTGGGATATTCTGTATTTATAGCAATAACAGAGAACATTGTATATCCTATTCACAGAATCTCATTCATCTAAGAGTCAAAGGCACTAACAGGAAATCATGCTACAGCTGTTGTATAGCACACATTGATTTTGAACATCGACAGATGCAGCCACAATGATTATCAGTATATTTGTCCACTTAAATCCATACACAGATTTTTGACCCACATTGGTGATAATTTAGGTGTATTAGTTCAACAAGTATTTGTGGATCCCACGCTAATATGGTAATCTATCTTCCTCAGGAGATATTTGAGCGGTCTATGGGTTTTTGTCATGAAGAAACTATTCTAAGAGCTTTCAAAGAGATGCCAAGCCTCAGGTCAGTGCCATCGCACAGTAGAGAGGCGTAAACAATAATGAATTCTTAGAATATATAGGTTATGCTTATCCTTAGGTCAGTGTCATTGCACAACAGAGAGGCACTTCCTATCTTCTTGTTAGAGCAATTTTAAAATACATTTAACACGGCAACGATATTTGTCATTTGCATTGCTCATGTTTTTGGTCATTAGCACACATTTGTGGCTTTCTTTTTGCTCCTCACCCCTTATTGGAAATTTATTGATTGTGCAGACCAGTGATAAGATGGGAACCCACAACATTTTGATTGATTTAATTTACATGATTCACCAATGATGTCTACTAGTCTATTGTGTTGAATCTACCGACACATCATATAATGGACATGCAACCCCTAGATCTACTTTCTCCATGTAACCACAGTAACAGACTAGCTTTTTATCGTTTCTCAACTTATTAGGCTTTGACTTCTCAGACTTTACAATTTTCTATTACTTGCAATATAATATTTCAAAATTGAAGTCCTTTTGGTGTCCCAAACGACTCGATGCCCATGTACTATCATATTCCACTGTACTGAATCGATTTCTAGGATTTGACATCTTTTGCTTTTCATCTTACCTGCCCACCCCCCTTTTAAGTAATAAATACTAAAACTTAAACTATTCTCCTCCTAAAATTCTAAAACAGAAAATCTTTTTATGGTTTTATAATTTTTAACATAAAAGAGAAAGGAAAATAAAATAAAATAAACTTGACAGAAAAATTGAAAACTAAGACACATACGGACGGACTATGTACTCGACCCCTCCAGAATTACATCTTCTTTCTTTTTGATGCCATTAACCTCTAAAAGATAATAAAATCTGGGTTCATCAAAAGCTTTTGTATAGAGGTCGGCGCGTTGAAAATCCATGTTAATTTTAATGACATCGATTAAATGCTTTTCAAAACAGTCACGTATGAAGTGATATTTAATGCCTATGTGTTTGGTTTTGGGATGTTGTACCGGATTTTTAGTTACAGCTATGGCAGCAGAATTATCAACAAAAATAGGAGTGTTAGTAAATTGCAAACCGTAGTCCCGTATTTGCTGCTGAATCCAGATGATTTGAGAGCAGCAACTTGCAGCAGCAACGTATTCAGCTTCACATGTTGACAGAGCAACAGACGTCTGCTTCTTACATTGCCAGGTTACTAACTGCCATCCAAAAAATTGACACCCCGTAGATGTTGACTTGTAGTTCATCTTGCATCCACCATAGTCTGAGTCACTATACACTGTAAGTTCAAAGTCATCATCGTGAGGATACCACAACCCAAGTGTTGGAGTACCCTTCATATAACAAAAGATCCGCTTCACCCCAATAAGATGGTTGACTTTTGGTTTTGACTGATATCTGGAATAGAGACACATGGCGTACATGATATCAGGACGAGAAGCTGTGAGATACATTAGAGATCCGATTATTCCACGATACATGGTGGCATCTACCAAATCCCTATTTTCATCGGGTGTCACATCGTGGTTTGGGGTAAGAGGGGTACCAGCAATCGTTACATTTTCCATATCGAACCTACTTAGGATGTCACCCCCGTATTTGGTCCGATGTAGAAAGGTTCCATTAGGTGTCTGATCCACCCGTAATCCTAGAAAGAACTTCATCTCTCCCATTGCACTCATTTCAAATTCAGCTTTCATCACAGATTCAAATTCTTTACATAATGCTTCATTTTTTGAACCGAAGATTATGTCGTCCACATATATCTGAACCAACAGTAAATCACCATCCTTTTCTTTGATGAACTACTGATTTAGTCGTGCGACTGAGCCAATCTTATGTCTTAGTCGTATGACTGATCCAGTCACCTGGTTCTGTCTTGCGACTAGTCCATAAGCATGATCCATTCGTGCGTCTTGTCCATAAGCATGGTCCATTAGCATGAATAGCCACAAGACTAAGTCAAACATATTTCTGAATCATTGTTGACTCAGAACTGTGCACAACAACCTCAAACCTATATATATAGTTCATATAGCATGTAATAATGAATGTTATAAGAAAATGATTTTATCAAGGTTAAATAAACATCCAAACACATATCATTACATCCAAACACATATCATTACATCCAAACACATATCATATTACAATATTATTCTTGAATTATATTTGTAAGAATGAACTAGGACCATCGTGTATCAACATTTATAAGAATGAATTATGATACCACTAGGTCAATTGTAATTCATATTAATGTATTTTAGGATTGATGTAGTGCCTTAGAATCGTTCGTGATGTGTCCCGCCTTGCCACAGAAAATGCACCTACAATCATATTCATAGATGAGGTGGCTGCAATAGCTACTGCTAGGTTAGATGCTCAAACTGGAGTTGATAGAGAAGTGCATCAAATTCTCATGGAAATGTCAAATCAGATGAGTCGAAGAAACATTGTCCGTTGATTTATGGTCACTGTATCATTATAGATCTACTGGTCTTTCTGAATGGTTTTAGTTTTAAGTTCAATATCATGATTTGGGTTTTCTACAGATGGATGGTTTTGACCAAACCGTGAACATTAAGGTCATAATGGCAACTAACTAAGCTGATACTTTGGACCATGCAATTCTCCGTCCAGGCAGACTTGACCTCAAAATCAAGTTTCCTTTTACTGATAGACAACAAAAACGCTTGTTTTCTAGGTCAATTTTGGATATACATTCTTTGCCTAGCTATTTGGTCATTTGTTCCATTAGTCTTGAAATTTGCGTAAGTGCACAATATACAACTTTTAAGACATAAAAACTCCAAGTTACGTTATTCAAAATATTTTTTTCAAAATAATATTATTAATGTAACACATTTAGACGGTGTATATACACACAAATATATTTATAAAAATATAGATAAATTAAAAGGGATTATGGGTTAGCCGGCCTAACCCGACCAGTTTCAGGTGTCTAACTTTTTTTTCTTCCTGACCAGTTCCTGACACACCCACTTTTCTACTTCAATATCTCATAAGGGTGTTCCTCTAAAGCACCTACTATCATGAGTTTTGTATCAGTTCCCTTTTGTTTTTTTATCCCTATGTATTATTGTAAGGTGGTGGTCCAAACTCCTTATGGGAATTATGGTGTATGTTTGTACTTCTAAAATAAATTTGAGTAATGAAGTTTACTTGGAAGATTATGTTTCCCAACCAGACAAGATCAGTCCTGCCGAGGTCACTTTTTGTTTCTACAATGTTTATGTGTTCCTTTCTTTGCATCATTTGACGTTTTACATACGCTATCGTGAATTTGTCAAGTAGCACGTATGTATGCATGCCGTTTGCAAGAACATGTATGTTATTCTTCCCAGGACTTTGAGAGGGATACATAAAACAAACAAATAAACAAACAAACACAGTATATCTCACTAAAAAGCAGGGTCTGGGAGGGGTAGGTGATGACGAGTCTTTCCTCTATCTTGAGAGATAGAGAGACCGCTTCTAAAGAAACCCCTAACTCTAAAACGATAACAAGCAGATTATAGAGCATACGACACATAGATGGGTTTAGAATAAGCATAGACATATTTATAAGTATATTCATAAGCATAACATATATCACATAAGCATAAGCATACAGTGGCGAAGCTTGAGCACTATCTTAGGGGGGCGGGGGTGAAAGTAAACTATTTTATGGGTGACGGACTCTATATTTATTAAAAAAATTTCACTACCGGACCGAAAATTTACACTATCGAGTCAAAAATTTACACTACTGACAAAAAAAAGGGGGCGGCCCTTATGAAGCTTCGGCTTTGTAAGCATACCCATAAGCATAACAACCCGAAGATAGTGCATACATCAAATAAGCAACATGCTTCACCGATAAACGGCAAATGTCGATAACCTACACATCACGCGGGGGTCACGCATCAGGTCTTCCTTTACTCTTTCTATCAATAGATCCCACTAGAAGTCCTTAATTTTAATTATACACCTCCACACACTCCTATCCTTGATCATGTGCTCGGAGATGTGCAACTTTACCATATCCCGCATAATTATCTCGTCCCAAGTCAACTTTGGTCTTGCTCTACTCCTCCTACCATCTAAGGTGATGTTCTCTAATGCTATAACAGACGCTGATATCGGTCTCCTCTTCACGTGCCCAAACCATCTTAATCTTCCCTCTCATATTTTATCTGTGATACATTAGCAACGTAAAAAAACCCGATACCAGATTTGATGATTTCTACAAGTGGTATACTCCAAACAGTACTCAATTTCTGAGACTTTTTTTGTTTGTTTTTTTTAAGGTTTATGATCTTTGTAATCGTATTAGAGTGAAACGTGAATTGGCTGGACCATGTGATATTTATTTGATTTTATGTTATCATTAGAATCCTTGCAAAAATGAGACTCACATGTGCCGGTTCGTTATGCAATATAATTCATGAAATTTGTCTTTTATTTTGGATTTTATTAGAAAGCTATGAATAACAAACTAAGAGTGTTTATGGTCTTGTTCGGCTGGTTTTAATGGAAATTATAGGGTAAACTATTAGCTATGCTTTCAAGAAACTACAAGCCAACCCGCTTAAGTAGGTAGGTTGGTCGATCGGTCCTACTCATCGTTGGCAGTTTGATGATTTGATTAAAACTCTTTTAACTTGTTGAGATGGTTTGTTATTGGAGTACATATACAGTAATGCATATTTTGGAAATGAAATAAAATATTTAAAGTAAAATCCCGGCTTTAAGTTCTAAAATGCAATGATTTCGAAACCGGACCGGACCGGCCGGTCCGACCGGTTCGACCGGGAACCGGTGATGAAGCCGGGTCGGTTCGGTGGTTTTGGACCGTTTTCCGTTGAACCGGCCGGTTCGCGCGGTCGACCGGTCCGACCGGAACCGGCGAACCGGGTTGAACCGGTTTTTGGATTTTTTTTTAATTTTAATAGAAAAATATTATTAGATATGGATTAAGGAACACCGGTTCGTTAATTTGGACTATATTTACTTGAATGGTATGTATTTTGGATGTTGTTTTGGATTAAGGAACACCGTTTAAACATGATATATTGTTTAAAATCGTTAAT
>BJCO01744698.1:0-11710 GCA_018326465.1 Flaveria floridana | reverse complement strand
TTCAAATGGTAAAGTAGTTAAAGCATATCGATAGGTAGCGAGCCTATAGTCAAGTTACTTAGCGTTTCGAACTGAAGCTGACTGTTTGCATGTCCTATATGTTTGTTGTTTCCCCGTCACATCTCACCAGACAGTGACAAATGTTAGGTTAATAATGCACCCGTTTGACGTCCAATCATGCAAGCATGACTAGCCTGGGCGGGGTTTGTCAAACCCAGTAGTACTACTCAGAATTACCTCGCTACACACTACTAACGGTTCGAGAATGTCAGGACTGCTATGTTTGTTTGCACTAACGTAACAAGCGATATCAATAACACTAAAACCATTTATGTGATACGTTTGCATGTTTTCTCCCCCAAAAAGGAAAGAGAGTAAAAGAGGGGCCGTGAATACTCTCTGGTGATGTAGTATGTATGTAGGATGGAAGCCTCCCAAATGTTTTTTACAGTGAACAGTCAAACACCTATTGATAGTTATGTTAAGCATTAATGTTGTGTCTAGTGTTAATAGCAATGTTTAGTCGGGTCGGGTCACAGTGGTTCGGTCGTGGGTGACACACACAAGCAAGCATACACATTTCAGACCTTATATGGACTCTAGTATTAAGAGTAGCCCCAAATGAATTGTCATTATTTGTAAAAGGTTAGGTTATTTTAATTGGAAATAGTATGTGCCTGTTGATAGCGTTGACTTTAATCTTTGTGGTCAATAAATGACACTTTGTTGATAGTATGTGTCTGTGGATAGCGTTGACTTTAATCTTTGTGGTCAATAAATGGCACTTTATTGATAGTATGTGCCTGTTGATAGCGTTAACTTTAATCTTTGTGGTCAATAAATGACACTTTATTAATGTTACCTTATCATCACCCGATAGGCACACTGCACACAAGGAGAACTCACTCACAATGACTCCAATCGCATAACAGGACTAGACGCTCGACTGGACACTCCATCCACATGAATGGGCCTTCAATCATACGAATCAGCTTCACTCATATGATTGAACCCTCATTCGTGCGACTCAGAATTCAGTCATACCACACAACACCCATTCGCACGACTCAACAGCCATTCGCACAATTTAACCTTCATTCGTACGAATCAGCTTCATTCGTATGATTGAACCTTCATCCATGCGATTGGACCTTCAGTCATGCGATACACACAGTCACACACATTCATCCACATTGACTCAATCGCATGCAATACTCACTCGCATGCATTCAATCGCACAACACGCACATACGCATGGACTCAGTCGCACGACTCACCCCAGTCGCACCACTTAGTCGCATGATAGACTCAGATGCATGAACTCAGTCGCACGACACGCCCAGTCGCACGACACGCCCAGTCGCACGACTCAGTCGCATGACTGACCCAGTCGTGAACTGCAGCAGATCGCGACTGCTGGAGGGGCTGAACAGCCTTCGGCTGTTCCGTGCACGGGTTTTACACATCCAGGACTTCCAAAAACACTTTCCTAACATGTCTAAGTAAAATGCACAAGCAGATGGACATTACATGCACCCACATGACCACATGCATTCGGGTTGAACCTGAACACCCAAAAGCCCAAATTCGCAGAAGGGAATGAGCAATAAAATGGATGACCAAGGTCGCCTACCTGCTGGAAACGTGATTACTCAGCTGTTGCGTGGTCTATCCGACGAAAAATGAGCTCAAACGAGGTAATTTTGGTACTAGGATGAAGAAATGGAGAAGAAGAGGAAAGTGTAGAAGAAAAGGGTGTGGAAATGAAACTTAGGGCTGGTAAGGGGTTTATATACCCAGCCCTAGTTTGGCAATTTGTCACCTTTGGTCCTCGCACTTAGTCCCCGGGTTCCCGAATTTGTTTCGGTTGATAATGACGTAAATGGGCTAGTTATATTTAATTAAGAGGATTTCTTAAGTAATCCCGTTTATCCGAATCCTCTGCAAACGCCATTTTGTATTTTTAATAATGGGGTCATTCGTGATGTTAGTATTATATAACATGATATGTTTTAACTATGGCGGTGTCGATGCTTGTAAATGTTTTGGGTGATAACAATGCAAGTAATGTTAATGACAAAAGTCGAAATGGTGTCAACTTGAAATTACGGTGTGTCACATGCTGCCTCCAGCATAGGCTCTTCTTCCTCCTCTTCCTCATCAGTAGGGATAACCGTCTCAGTCTCAGGTTGTTCTCTCCTTCCCGAGGACCTGTTCCTATCCCTCCTCTCTCCTTCCCTAACAACTTTAATCACTTCGGTCACCACAGACAGCAAGATCGTCTGCATGACCTGATGAACCTCCTCCACAACGGCCTCCTTCACCGAGGCTCTCAAATTAGCACTCTCATCACCATCCTCCAGGTGAGGGGTCTCAGGCTCCTCATGGGTCACCTTTTCAACCCTGGGCCTTCCTCTTGTGACCCGTGGTCCAGCACCACGTCCACCACGTACTCCGCGTTGTGAAGCCTTAGAATATCTACCTCCAGCCATCCTCTAACACACTATAAGATCCAAACACTAACATGGTTATTCAAGGTAATAACTCAGATTATGTCAAGTATAGTAAGTCCCTAATTACAGTGGCCAGTTGTGATTAGCCACTTACTTTACTTTTCATACCCCACGCATTTCCTATCCTGACTACGTCATTATCTAAATCTACTAAGGGCAAACAGATCAAATAACATGCGCACATAATACCGGTTAACATCTAAGAAAATACAATAGAGTTAACTGCTATAAAATATCCTAATTGCATTAAATCACAAAAACGTCATCGTGATACTAATGGATGACATCCCAAAAATGCCAAGTAGCTGCCCCGTGCCATCCTCAGCAACTCTTACCTGCCAACTGGAAAATACATAAAAGTCAGCATTGCTGAGTGAGTTCAAGTTTTTTAAATAAAATAACTTACTTTCGTTAAAACCTTTATTTACTTTCATACGCGATCACGCATCATACGTACAAATAGAGAATATTATTATTAGCTTTCATTATCATTCATTTTTCCATCACCATCATATTCATAGCATTCTTCCATTTCATGCTTTTCATTAACATTCTCTTACTTTCGTTCTTATTCCGTAACGTACTTTACATCATTCTTTTACTTTCTTACTTACTTACTTACTTTCTTTCTTTCTTTCTTTCTTTCTTTCTTTGTACGTTACATCATTCTTTTACTTTCATTTGGATTGATGAACAATACCCCGAACATTATGCATGAAGCTGATGTTTGGCCTGTGGTAATTAAACCACAAACATTGTGCACGAAGCTGGCCCAGTTACCTAGGGCAAGTCATCTCTCCCATTCATTCAAACCAATTGGTATACCCCGAACATTATGCACGAAGCTAATGCTGGACCTGTGGTAATTAAACCACGAACATTGTGCACGAAGCTGATCCAGTCACCTAAGGCATACCAAAGGGCCTTGTTAATCTCAATGATTGACCCTGTGTGCATCCTTTGGGGTAGCTAACCCGCATCACAGTTGAGCTAACGACAACATGGTCGTGCACCTCCTTTATATTTGCTTGCAAGACATTCTTTCGTTCATTACGTTTTACTTTTCATCTTTGTTATCTTTCACTTCATTACGTTATCCTTTACGTTCTTTCATTCATTTGTCATACTACGTAAAGTAATAACATAATATTTAACGTATTTTATAACATAAAGTTAATACGTTTGCACACTATTAAAAGATAACACATTATACATACCATACACTATCCATACATACTATAACCCTAAACCATCCCATAATCATGCTTAGAATGGGTAATCATAGCCTATAAGTCAAATCAGGTCAAACCCTACAAATTCTGGTTTCCCAAAAATTTCTGAAATAATTCTAAGTGTTTGGGCGCATGGGCACTATTTGGGTGTTTCTGCCCTGTTTAGGCATTTTGCCACTATGCGGGAGTCTGAGCTACACTTAGTCATCAACAATTAGGCATATGGCCCTTTTTGGGCGGTTGTGTACTATTTAGGTGCATGGCCTGACACTTAGCCAATCTGGGAAAATCCCAGACGTTTGGCTACTATTCAGGCGTTTGGGCCTGACTTAGGCGCATGTACACTTGGGCAGTTGGACACTATTCAGGCGTTTGGGTTTCTGGGCGGTTGGGAACACTTAGGAAATTTGACCGTTGGGCGCATGGGCCACTGTTTAGGAGTACGGACAACCAACTTGTACTAAATCAATCATAAATCAGTCCCCAAGCATCATATATCATAATCTAAGCTTAAAACTAACATTCTAAACATTATAACATGAACATAACCATAATCAACCCCAAACTTACACCCCAAACATACACATTCATACATACACATACGGGTAGAAACCCAATTTTCATAAAAACTTGCATACATGTATTTCCATCCCCAAAGCTTGTTTAAAACAGGTTAAAAAAAGGGTTCTAGAACTCACCTTAGCTGCTTTCGAGTTTAACCCTTCCACTTGAGCTTCTCAGATGTTTCCAACACCTATAACCCACTAAAACACACAATCCGAGCATACAATAACACCCACAAGCACACAACCAAGGCATAAGCCAACCAAAAACAACTTAAAACACAAATTCTTACCTTAAACTTCGAATCCTTCTTCTTCCTCTCTCTAAAATCCGAATCCTCTGCTCTTTCTCTCTCTAAAATCAAAGAGGATGAAGTGCGTAGGGGATTATGGGCGGCCATATCCCTCTATGCACCAACTTTTTATTCTTTTTGTTCTTTTGACACTTTTAACCCCTCTACTTGGGTTAAATTACATTTCCTTCTTTTATTCACGTTTATTGTTTCTCTTTCGTCTATAAAAATGTCCGGGTGTTACACATGATATTGCTGACTCTCGAATTAGAGATTTTCAAAAAGACATACAAATAGACTATGATGATAGATACAATTATATGGTAAACAAGAAGTATAATCGTGTCTTCTTAGATGGTCTTACTGTATCTTAGATAAATGAACAATATGAAAAGTGCTTGTTAGCTGAGTCCACTGCTCCTGTTGATCCAAATGAAATTTGTTTAGAGCATGATGAATGGACTTCAATGAATGAAAGAATAAATGTTGATGATATTCCATTCAGAGTTACACCATCCTAATCCAGATGATATGAGTATCACTTTATTGAAGTTGTGGTTACAATCAAGAAACTATCCACGAAAAAGATTGAGCAGATTGCAAGGAACTTCTCTGAAGAATTTAGTCAGAAGTTTTCAAGAGACTGAGAAGCAAAATAACAGAATGATAGTACTTGATATAGATAATCATTAATATCTTGAAATCACTAAAAGAACAGGAATTTAAAACAACAAGAGATAAAATCTATGGAGTTAGTGAAGAGAACTCATGAGAAAAGAAAAAAGTTGATGGAGATGTTTCCAGAGTGTTGGACCCTGAAAGGATCATACATGCTAATTCAAGTGATGGGTGATGATTGTTCTGTTGGCAGATTCCCATAAGTCCAAGAAGAAATACAGGTGAAGAAAAGAAGACAAGTGTTGGCTATCCGTATTTGTTTATGCGGATGACCAAGAAACAAATGCTGACAAGTGTTTGTTCTCCCGCATAAACAAATGTGGATAGCTAGAACAACTGATGCAAGTATTTGTTCATCCGCATTGGTTAATGCGGATGCTTTAGAACAAATGCTGTTAAGTATTTGTTCATCCGCATTTGTTAATGCGGATGCACAAAGAGAAATGCTGATAAGTGTTTGCTCATCTGCATTAGTCAATGCTAATGACCAAACACTTAATGCTGATGAAGAATAAAGAAATGCTAATGAAGCTAAGGCATCTGCATTAGTTAATGTGGATGTTCAACAACTAATGTGGCTGAAGACTTTTGTACTTAGACTAGTATTCTATATCGTTGTCAGGGTAGTTTAGTCTTTTTGCACATGCTTTATGTTAGCCTATAAATAGAATAGAATATCCATCATATGTAAGTTTTTCACTCACAAAGATACCTAGTACTTAAGTTACGATGTTTTGAGATTGTCTTTTCACTGTTCTTGAAAACCCTAGAACCCATTGTAACTTGTTTGTTCTACAATCAATATACAAGCATTTATGAGTACATTTACAACATTAAATGTTCTTTAATTTAGTATTTCCGCTACTTAATCACTGACTCAACACCATATTTGATCCTTGTTGACTTAACATCAATAGAGAATATCATTATCGAACCCAGTCAATTGGTATCAGAGCTTTGGCTCTCGAATTCAACTTAAGATCTGCTCAGATCTTGGCTGAAAATCGATTGATCTGGTGATTTAGTTGCTTATTATAAATCTCGGTTGTTAATGAGTATGCAGCTGTAAAAATCTAAAAAACTTCATTTTTTTCACTTTTCTGGTACAAAAACATACTGAAAATCATCAGTATTGTTCAGATCTGTGATTGAACACAAACAAAATACATAAAAATAACCAAAACAGAAATAAAAAGAAACTATTACAGCACAAGAAAAACCCTGCTGACTGCTACTGTTCATAGTACTCATTCCATATACTGATTACTGATAACCGTGGATTATTTGGACTCTTAGACATAAAATCAAACTAAACCATATTCAAACAATCTAAAATCAGTTTATAACCCATGGATTCTATTAACTTTTCTGCACTTGGTCATGCTTCTAAACCTCCAATGCTTAAACACAAATCTGAGTTTAAGCAATGGAAAATCAGGTTTAGGAACTATATTACAGGTGTAGATCCGGATTATTGGATATCCATATGCAAAGGGGCTTATATTCCAGTCTCTCTGAATGCTGAGCAAGCTGCATAGTATAAGACAGTCAGAATCCCCATTAAGGATCCAAATCTTAATCTTGATGATGATGAATATAAGAAGATTAAGGTTGATCTTAAAGCCTACTCCGTACTAACTCAGGCTTTGAAGATGGATGTACTCAAAAGATTAGAGAAATAAAGCACTGCAAAAGGTGTACGGGATGCACTTCAGATCATGTGTAAAGGGAGCAGTGAGGTTTGAGATTAATAAAGACAAACTGATTAATCAATATGAAACCTTCCATCACACCAAAGGAGAATCTATCTCAAAACAACTTTATAGATTCGTCCAACTGGTAAATGATCTGGAGATAATGGGGGTAACCTACAAAGAAAAAGAGATGAACAATAGATACTGCACAGTCTGCTTTAAAGCTGGAAGAAAAATATGACCATGCTAAAAAACACACTTGATCTGGAGAGCACAAGCTTAGACATCATGATAGAAAAGATCGAAGCTCTTGAACTGGATGAGAGAAGAAGAAACTTGAGTGGACCTCAAGTCATTGAGGCTTACAAATTTCCATGAGAAACCCATTTTATGGAAAATACCTTTATTACTAAAGAGGATGATTTTCTATCATTCAGTGATCAATCCAGATCCAATGGATTCATTACTTCATCTAAACCACAGAAGCAATCTACCTCTAATCCATCAACTTCCACACACACTAACTTGCCTGTTAAGCAGAAATCTAAAGAACAGAAGGCTATTTACAATGCCTTTGTTGCAAGTTTTGAAGCTTACTTGGGAGGAAGGCTTACATCAGCTCATCTAATCCAAGAAGATCTGGAGGAAATGGATCCAGATGATATTGAAGAAACGGATTTGCAATAGCAAATGGCCATGATTGCTATGACAGCAAAGAAATTCTTCAGGAAAGGTAAAAAGCTAGTATGCTAAGACATGAAATGAAAATCTTTGAAATCAAAATCAAGTCATTAATTTCAGATATTGAAAAACTGCATGGTGAGAAGTATACTCTAGTAGCTGAGATAACTGAACTGTTGACCAAAACCAAAGCTGAGCAATCAGCCACTGAAGTGAAACTTGAAAAGTTTTAATTCTCTTCTAGTAAGCTACAAGAGTTGCTTGACTCTCAAAAGGAACCAAAAGACATGGCTGAAATTGGATATAATTCTTGTCCACTACCATACAATGATAACTACACTGTCATGCCTGAGCCTCTTACTTTGTCTGAACCAAATGAACCTAAATCTACTGAAACTAAAACACTAGTTTCACAGACAACAAATCCTCAAAATAACCTAAATGTGTACATTTAAACAAATGAGGATAAAATCAGATTAGGTTATCCCATTACGATAAAAGAATGCTTAGACAAACATGTCAGTGTAAAGAAACAAAAGAGTCCAGTCAAGGCCATCATTCCTTTTGTGAAATTAATCCCAAAAAGACTCAAAGTAAAGAGAGATGCTAAACTGCTGTTGAAACCCACTGTTGAAATCAAATCTGATTGTGAGGTTAAAACTCCAAACAATTTAAGCAAATCAGACAAGGTTTCAACAAAAACTAAAGGCAAATCTTTAGCATCACTATCATTTAAAACAAAATCCCCAAAGAATCAATCATCAAAAATGAATATTGATCTGAGTTCACCTCCTAAATCAAAACAAGGAATAGGTTTTGATATTTTCAACAAAAAAGATGTTGAACAATTTGATTTAGAGGTAAGAATGGCTCAAAAGAAGCAAAGACATCCTTCAAACAAGAGATATAGTAGAGTTATGAAATAATCTACTGATATAAAAAAGATTGAACTTGCTTCTTCAATCAAAACAAAACAAGAATGAAAGTCAAAATCAATCAAGCATCAAGAAGCTTCATCCTCAAAAACAAAGATCAGACAGATGGACTATGAAAACTATGATATGACAAATCACAACACATATGAGTGTTATTACAACCAATACTGCTCAATCTGTAACATGAACAACCACTCAAAAAAGAATTGTTATTTCAACAAGTATTATTCAGTGTGTGATATGACAAATTACAATACATCTGATTGTTACTTTAATCAAAAAGGCTTGAGAGTTCCTCAAAACAAGCCCATTTCATCAATTTCAACTGTCAAAGTCAAATCTAGAAGTCCAGTATAGAATAGACAATCAAGAATCTCATATTCTGATGATGACTTCTATGATAATTGGTAGTCAAAGAGCATCAAACAAAAGCAATATAAAAATATAAAACATTCACTTAATGTTTTTCCAAGATCTAAAATAAAAGTGATTTTTGAAAATAAAAAACGTGCTCAATTTCTATTTAGAAATAGAGACCAAAGGTTTGATGACTTTTCTGACACATCAGTTGAAATTAAGAAAAAGAAAACTAGAAGAACCCCACATAAATAAATCAAAGTATCATCCTCTAAAGTTCAACCTAGAGGAAAATGCCAAGAAGTTACAGTCCTAGATAGAAACGGGAACCCCAAGACCATCATTGCTTGGGTTCCATATTCTAATTAGTTTCTTTTGCTTGCAGGGTCATCCATATAGGTCCAATAGCTCATGGTACGTGGACAGTGGATGCTCCCGACACATGACAAGAGATCATTCCCTCCTTCATGACTTCAAGCACATTCAAGGAACGACTGTAGCATTTGGCGGAGATTCACAAGGTGGCATGATTACGGGTGAAGGATCTGTGACAAACGGATTGCTAAGCTTTGATAGAGTGAACTCTTACGAGCAGATGAATTTCAATCTTCGTATCGTGTCTCAGATCCACGACAAGAAATATTCTACTCACTTCACTAATATTCATTGCTACATTCTGAAACCAGGATTTCAAATTCCTGAAGAATAGGTTGTCTTGAAGACCCTGAGGAAGAATAATACCTATTTCCTAAACCTCAATTCTGCACATCTTAAAGAAGAAATCTGTCTTGTGTTTAAGGCGTCATTTGATAAGTCACAACTTTGCCATAGACGCTTGGGACATACAAATTTCAAAAACATGAATAGACTGGTCAAAGGAAACCATGTAGTTGGTCTTCCTCAAAAGGAATTTCACTTCATTGACCACTGTTCAGCATGTCTCAAAGGAAAACAATACAAGTCGTCTCATAAACCAAAGCTTGTGAACACAAACAATACTCCAGTGAAGTTAGTTCACATGGATCTTTTTGGACCAACTCATGTTATGAGCATTGGAAAGAAACAGTATTGTTTGGTGATCATTGATGATTACTCACGCTTTACATGGGTTTTCTTATTACTTCATAAAAACGAAGCATCGCAAATAATAAAAGACTTTATCACTAAGATTGAAAACCAACTTGATCATAAAGTAAAATCAATCAGAAGTGATAATGGAACAGAATTCAAAAATGCAGATCTGAGTTCATTTTGTATGACCAAAGGCATTGCACATCAATTCAATGCAGCTAGAACTCCTCAACAAAATGGGGTAGCTGAAAGGAGAAATAGAACACTGATTGAAGCAGCACGTACGATGCTAGCATATGCTAAATTGCCTATTACCTTTTGGGATGAGGCAGTCAACGCAGCTTGCTTTGTACAAAATTGAACTCTGATAGTCAAAGAAAGCAATAAGACACCTTATGAACTTAATTTTCTAAGAAAGCCATTCATTGGATTCTTCAAGTCATTCGGTAGTCCTGTATCAATATTAAACACCCGAGATCATTTGGGAAAGTTTGTTCCAAAGTCTGATGAAGGATTCTTTGTAGGTTATTCCTCAGCTTCAAAGGCTTTTAGAGTGTTTAATCCTAGATTGAACATCATTGATGAATCAACCAATGTTCAATTTAAAGAACACTCTTTTCCTAACTCAATCAATCGTCTCGACTAGTTGTTTGAATTGACTTATTTACTAGATCTTTTGATCAGTTCCACCTGTCATATGCAGGTAACCTACAATCAGCTGAATCTTCTAGAACAGTAGCAAGGAGAGATGATTTTCCCATGATCCCTCCTAATTCTACTGATCAACCAGATGAAGATGTTCCTTTACAAGCTGATACTGTGAGACAAGTTCCACAATATCAGAGCATTTCAACTGAGGCTGGTTCTAGTTCTATGCCTACTCCTTCAGATGAACCATTAAATGAAGTGAGGAATCTGGCATCAGCTACTGCTCCAGTTGAAACTGAGTAGAATGAAAATGATGACAGTGTTCAAAGTGCAGCAGATGCCCATGCAGAAACTAATAAAGCCTTTGATTACTTTCATTAATCTCCCATATCATAACCTGAAGGTGCCTCTTACCATGATGATCTGCATGTCTCCAACCTTGATGTATCAATTACTGGTGACTCCATTCGAACAACCAGGATACATAAGGATCATCCAGTGTCAAGCATCATTAATGAACTAGATGAGCGAGCGACTAAAAGCAAGTCAAGTATTGCAAACATTTGTTTGTTTTCTTACTTTCTATGTCAGTCAATACCTAAGAACATAAAAGAGGCACTTCAAGACAATAGCTGGATTAAGGAAATGCAGGAAGAGTTGCTCCAGTTCAAGAAACAACAGGTATCACAACTGGGTAGATCTGGCCGAAGGTCAATACCCTATCGGTACCAGGTGGCTATACAGAAATAAGACTGATGATAGGGGCATCGCCATCAGAAACAAAGGAAGATTAGTGGCACAAGGATACACACAAGAAGAAGGCATAGACTATGATGAAGTGTTTGCTCATGTAGCCAGATTAGAAGCTATCAGAATTTTCCTTGCATGCTCTACATCCATGAAATTCACTGTGTATCAAATGGATGTAAAGTGTCCCTTTCTCTATTGCAAGATCGCCTAAAGAAGTCTATGTGAGTCAACCTCCAGGCTTTGAAGACCTAGATTTCCCTCACAGGGCATACAAGCTTAACAAAGCCCTGTATGG
>BJCO01744697.1:0-25528 GCA_018326465.1 Flaveria floridana | reverse complement strand
AACCAAGGTATTGGAACATCTTTGTACTCCTGAATGTATTGCTAAAGTCAACAGATACAGGTCCTATAACTTAGAAATGAGATCTGATCTTGAGTCCTTAAATATCTTGAAATCTGATTTTAGAAAGCCTGAAAATGATTATAAGTTGAAGATAGAGGACTTAGAGAAAACCATTTCAGTTTTAAAACATGAGCATACAAATTATAGGACTCAGATCAAGGATCTCATAACTAAGTTAACTGAATGCTAGGCTGAGCTTGTGATCAGCAAAGCCAGGGCAGAAAAATGTGTTCTTTAAGAAGAGACCTTCAAGAACATCATATCCATTTCCTTGCATGCAAAAGTTTGTTATCAAAATAAGTAGGGATTGGGATCTAGTGAGATAGCTCCTCCACACATAATCTTCTCTGTAAGATCACCTAGGTGTGGAACTTGTGAAGATGAGCTTCCTCACATAGACCCCTTGAGTGAAGAGGATGAAGAAATGGTAGTGAAGAATTCCTTTAAGAAGAGTGAAGAGGAGAATTCTAAGAAGGGTCACTATCCTTCTCAGGAGAGCAGGCAGCCTGGGATGACTAAGTCTATGAGAAAAAACTTGATCAGAAAGAGAAAGAGAAAAGCTAAGAGGGCTCAAGAGATCATGGCCACTTTTAACTCTAAGCAGAAACAATTCTTTATTTATATAGGGTTTGACATGGTTAAGACTGAAGACATCAACCTCAACTCTTCTACCAAGAGTTCTGGTTCGTGTTCAAATCATCTCAGCATCAAGAAGAAGGCTGATAACTTGTGTACCACTGCTACACAGCCTGAACTATCCAACTCCAAGAACAGTTCTCATCCTAAAAGGACTGTCTCAGCATCTGCAAAGATGAAGGTGGAGAAGGGAAATGATCAAATTTAGCCTTGTTCTCAGAAACAAACTCTTAGGAGAAAAAAGATAAAATATGTTATGTGTGAAACTACTTCTCATCTTGCTAAGGATTGTCCATACAATCCAAGAGGTACTTTTCATGTAATCAAGAAAGAGACTTCCAAGAGCTCTAAGAAGAATTCAGCTTCAGAAGGAAAATCTATTTCCTTCAGAAGCTCCAAAATAAAGAAGAAGGCAAGTGGAAAATTGTATTCGGAAGAAAATTTGGTCTCGGAAGAAAGGAATACTTCAGAAGCACTAAAGTCTGCTACAGTGTTAGCAGGAACTTTCGAAGGTCCAGTCATCAAAACTTCTGAAGGTCCAGTCATCAAAACTTCTGAAGTCTCAAAAGCTTCCAAAGTATTGAAGGTCAGGTCCAAACTTCCAAAGGTGGTGTGGAAGTCAAAGAAGGACCAAGTGACTGAAAATTCTCCATTAACAACAGCAAAAGATCCTCTAAGCACAACTATAGGATCTATTACTGTTTCATTACCTTCTCCTCTGAGCAATAAGGCTTGGGTTTCCAACTGTAACTAATCATTTTCTTTGTGCAGGAATAGGTCAAGACAAACAAAAATATCTGGATCATTGATAGTGGTTGTTCTAGGCACATGACAGGCAATAAGTCACTACTCTAAAACTTTGAAAGAATTGATGGAGGACCAGTTGCTTTTGGAGGAGATAAAGGAGGTTACATTTCTAGAATGGGCAAGGTCACAAATGATAAGCTCAGTACTGAGAAGGTAAACTTTGTCAAGGAGCTTGGGTACAATCTTCTGAGTGTATCCTAATTTTATGATCAGAGTCATAACATGCTCTTTACTGAGCATTAGTGCATTGTTCTCAAGCTCAGGGTGATTATTCCTCATGAGCATATCCTGCTCAGAGCCCCCAGGAAAGGGAACATGTATAAGATGGACTTGCAAGAAACATCTCCCTCAGGAGAAGTTTCATACTTTCTATCTAAAGCGAATAGTGATGAGTCTTTTCTTAGGCATAAAATAATGTGCCATGTAAACTTTAAAAACATGAATAAGCTGATTAAGAATGATTTGGTAACTGGAATGCCAAAGATAGAGTTTACAAATGATGATCATTGTGTTGCATGCCTGAAAGGGAAGCAACATAAGGTATCTTACAAGCCTAAGGAAAGAAACTCCATCACTACACCCCTATACTTGGTACATATGGATCTCTTTGGCCTCACCAATGTAATGAGTCTAGGAATGACCTCTTACTGTCTGGTGATCACAGATGACTTTACAAGATTCACTTGAGTCTTATTTCTTAGAACTAAGGATGAGACCCTTGAGATTTTGAAAAATTTCATCTTAACGATTAAGAATCAATGTGATCACAAGGTCAAAACCATAAGATGTGATCAAGGAACTGAATTTAAGAACCAACTGCTTGATACATTTTGTGATGAAAAGGGTATTACAAGACAATACAGTGCTCTCAGGACTCCTCAGCAAAATGGTGTTGCTGAGAGGAGAAATAGGACCCTGATTGAAGCTGCAAGAACTATGTTGTCTGACTCTAAGCTACCCATCACCTTCTGAGCAGAGGCAGTCAACACTACCTGCTATGTGCAAAATAGAGTTGAGTGGTTAAGACTCATGGTAAGACTTCTTATGAACTTTGGCACAAGAGAAAACCTTTCATTGGTTTTGTCAGGTCATTTGGATGTCCATGCAGCATCTTGAATACCAAATATCAAATTGCTAAGTTTGCTGAGAAATCAGATGATAGAAACTTTATTGGATACTCTTCTCAAGCTAAAGCTTATAGAGTATACAATCTCAGAAATAGAGTAGTTGAGGAGTCAGCCAATGTGACTTTCAATGAGCACACTCCTAGTGTGAAAGGTTCTTGTCCGGATTGGCTATTTTATCTTGATTTAGTTACCAACTGTTTTAACAAATCTTGTGAGAATGTTTCAGTATCTACAGATATTTTACCTCCAGGAGATTCTGATCCAAGATTTGAGCTAAGAAGACCATCAAGTTACACATCTTCAGCTCCAGTTATAACTAATTCAGCAAATGAAGTTTCTATCAGCACAATAATGACAAATTCAACTGATACATCTGAGATGCCTTCAAGTTCCAGCTTAGATGCTCAACATACAAACAAAGAAACTTCAAATGTAGAAGAAAATGATGGTGGTGGTGACAAGGATCAAGAATTTCTTGATGCTGATAACCACTCTATAGATGAACATATCAATGATGTCACACACTCATTGGATCAAGTTTCTCTTGATAAGTGTGTTGATCTGGTGGAAGAAGCATCAATACTGGATCTAAATTTCTCTAATTTAGATCTCTCTCAACAACTTACTGTGATCCCTCAGCTAAGGATCCACAAGTCTCATCCTTCCACAAACATCATTGGAGATGTTAAAACTGGGGTAAGAACAAGAGGACAAACCCATGAAGCAAATGTTTGTCTTCACTCTTGTTTCTTGTCCCTGATAAAGCCTAAGAAAGTTGATGAGGCTTTGATGGATGAAAGTTGGGTTAAAGCCATGCAAGAGGAGCTGCTTCAATTCGAAAGACAGAAGGTTTGGAACATATGTCATCTTCCTCATGGGAAGACAACTATAGGAACCAAATAGGTGTTTAGGAATAAGAAAGATGATAAAGGTATTTTCATAAAAAAACAAAGCTAGACTAGTTGTTCAAGGATACACACAAGAAGAAGGAATTGACTACACTGATGTCTTTGCCCCTGTAGCAAGATTAGAAGCTGTTAGGATATTCTTGGCATTTGCTGCATCCAAGAACTTCAAGGTCTATCAACTTGATGTCAAGTGTGCTTTTCTATATTGGGTGATTGATAAAGTGGTGTATGTCAAACAACCACCTGGTTTTGCAGATCCAGATCATCCTGATTATGTCTGCAAGCTTGATAAGGCTCTGTATGGGCTACACCAAGCACCAAGAAAGTGGTATGAGACTCTATCTCAGTATCTCTACAAGCATGGATACAAAAGGGGTACTATAGATGGAACTCTCTTCATCAAAGGACAGAGAAATGACTTAATGCTAGTTCAAGTGTATATAGATGACATCATTTTTGGTTCAAATAATCCAAGGCTCTGTAAAGACTTTGAGATGCTGATGAAGGACAAATTTGAAATGAGTACCATGGGGGAACTCAATTTCTTTCTGGGAATTCAACTGAAGCAAGTGGAAGATGGAATCTTCATAAGTTAGTCAAAGTATGTACAGGACATACTCAAAAGATTCAACATGACTGACTGTAAGATTGCTAAGACACCTATAGCAAGAAATCACTCCCTTGGGCCTGATCATAAGGAGGAGTGTCTGGATGAGCACCTCTATAGGGCTATGATTGGGTCTCTTATGTATCTTACAGCTAGCAGGCCTGATATCATATTTGCCACATGTATCTGTGCAAGATATCAAGACAACCCCAAAATGTCTCACCTCATCACTGTCAAGAGAATTCTAAGATACCTCAAAGGTGCCTCAACACTTGGTCTTTGTTATCCTAAGAATTCTGACTTCAATCTATATGCATATACAAATAGTGATTATGGTGGTTGCAATATGACTGCAAAGTCTACATCTGGGGGATGTTAGTTCTTTGGTGGAAGGGTTGTCTCATGGCAATTCAAGAAGCAATCATGTGTCTCTACATCAACTGCTGAAGCTGAATACATTGCTGCTGCAAGCTGTTGTGTTCAAGTACTTTGGATTCAGAATCAGATGCTTGACTATGGTTTAAACTTCAAAGAGACTCCTATTCACATAGACAACAATAGTGCTATCTCCATCACAGAGAATCTTGTGCAGCACTCAAGGACAAAACACATAAATATCAGGCATCATTTCATTAGAGGTAACTTTGAAAAGGGATTAATTAAACTAGTTAAAGTTAACACAAATGAACAATATGCTGATTTGTTTACAAAATCCTTTGATGAACAGAGATTTAAGTATTTTATATCAGCTATTGGGATGATTAACTTTGAGTAGCTTTTTCTTAAAACTAATTCATTTTATTTCCTAAAATCTGTGTGTCCTAAGTTATCTAGTTTATCACCTTCATAAGCTCATGTTTTCTATGGATAAAAACTTTTTAAAGAAGTTTTCTTAGATTTTTGACAAATTTTGATCCTTTCGAATATATGATTTTATCTTCGGAAGAAAATATACCTTCAAAACAAATAACTGTCTAAGTAAATTTTGCCTTCGGAAGAAATTTCTGAAATTTCTTCCGAAGTTTAAAACTATCTTCGGCACTTATATGTTTTCAAGGACCATATTTCTTCCGAAGGAAATTAACTCTCGGAAAGTTTGTTCTATTAAACAAAGCATCTAAGTCTAAATTCTCTTCCGAAGCAAATTTGTCAAAACTCTTCGAAAAATCTTCCGAAGTCATTTTGGCTTCGGAAGCTTTTTCCCTAAAATTCCGAAGACAATTTACCGTCGGAAGCTTTTCGATTTCCAGGAAAACCACTTTTTGAGCAAAAAGCAAAATACTTTTTCAGATGTGGGACCGCCATCCGGATTTCAAAGTTTATCATCTTTCATTAACTTTGTCTCAAATCTTTTTCACACATAAACCCTGTCGGTTCCCCCTCTTTCTATCATCTTCATCTCCAAACCTAAATTCCAAATTTCTCTCTGAAACCGCCCTCTTTCATCTTTCCTTCACTTTTAAGCTTTCTCACAATGGCCAACCTTAACAAAAGAAATGACCCAGATTTTTCTGTGCAATTACACAGGCAACATAATCAGGTTGCTCTGCTAAACTCTGAGAAAGATCCATATTTCTCAGAGGTATGCCAATTCTTGGCTTTGTCAAACTACTTCACCTCCCTTACCATTGATCCTACTCTGTATGAGGATCATTTGCTTGAATTTTGGAAGACCTGCCAAGAGGTCATTATGGATGGGGAGAAGGCACTGTCTGCTACAGTGCAGGAGAGAACAGTCTTCATCACTCCGGCCATCATCAACAAACATCTTCAGCTGGATGATGAAAAAGGTGAGGTGTTCTTCACAAAATAAGTTGTTAATCATTCCTTTGAGCAGATAGGCTATGAGGGAGATTTCTCTGTAAAGACCTTCAGGAAAGGGAAGGTCTCACCTCATTGGAAGTACCTACTTCATGTGGTTATCCACAGCTTGTCCAACAAGCATGGAGGGAGGGACCAGATTCCTAAAGATCTCTCCTTCATAGTGCATGGAATGGTTCAGGGAGTCAAATTTAGGTACTCTCAATTTGTTTATACAAATCTGATTACAAACTTGTACTCCTTAGAGTGTTACATGTTTCCTAGATATATTCAATACGTTCTTAACTGTGAATTGGGCTCACAGTTGAAGGAAACAGGTAATAATCTGAAATTAGGACAGATGAAGCTTGACATCTTTAAAATTTTGAAGAAGCCAACTGTTGGCTTCTTAGGGGTAGAAACAGCCCTTGTCCAAAAAATGTTAGAGGTCATTGCTCAAGGTGACAACCTAGCAACACAAGCAAGTGTTGAACCCACACCTTCTACATCTCAACCACCAAAAACAAACACAAATCACCCTCACCTACCAAATAAAACACAAACGAACCCCTGCTCAGGCTATTAAGTCTATGAAGGCCCCCATATACCTACCTATACAGGTAGAAGTGGATACTAGAGCTCCCACTTCTCCTAAGGAGCAAACCACTCCCATTACTTCTAAGATTAGTGCTAAGGTTCTTCATGCTCATCCTGATAAGCCCACAAGCCTAACTGCCTCAAGCCTTCACTCTGAGTCTCAACACTCAAGTGAACAACCTTTAGGGGACAACTACCATCCCCATCCTTTAGACTTAAACCAACCCATTCCTAATCTTGATTTCTATACTGATGAAGACTTAGGTGTCAGTGAGTACCATGAGTCTCCCTACTACTCCACTCCTCAAAGGGAGATGAGTGCTACTGAGTCACCTAGGTCTAGCCCATATCAGTCACCCATCACTGAGGTGGATAATTCTAAACCTGTTCAGGATATCCATTTGGAAGAGGCTCTCACTTTAACAAGTGATTACATCATTTTGACCTCAACCATGGTAACTCAGCTCATTGACAATTCAACTAAAGTTGTCACTGAGCAGAGAAAATCCAGCAGCCAAGAACACCATGCTAGTGATGAGGAAGAAGACCTTTGTCCAATTCTCTCATCCCCCAATGATTCTTCTGATGAAGATGAGGGGAATCTGAGACTAAAGGTGCAAAAACTATCAAAAACATGCACTTATCTAGTCTCCAAGGTTAGTCATCTTGAATCTTAAGTGACTACCTTGCAACACAGGGTCAATGATCAGCAACTTGAGATATCTTATCTTAAGGAAAAACTAGCTGGGAGACCTTTAAGGAGAGCTCAACCAGGAACACAAGAACATGTGAATATGATTGACGTAACTCCTAGCTGACCTATGCAAGAGGGTGAAGCTACCAAAAAGGGGGAGAAAGTCATTACAGTCACAGAACCTGGGATTTCTTCAGGGAGTATGGACATAGAGGACTCACCATCCTCACTTGCAATTGTGCATACTCAGCAACTTTCTCAAGTTCACATTGATGTGGACAGTGTAGACTCTGTCATTAGGAGTCTCTTTAAGAAAGGCATTTCAAGAGCTATATCATCCCTACCAACTTCAAATCACATTATTGGGTGGAGGTATGATGCTGATAGAAGAACTCTCATTCTTTAAAGAGTTCAAGATAGGAAGACTACAGAGTTCAGCCTTAGAAGAAGACTAAGGCAATCAGACAATATCATCGGTCAACTGGATGTTGAGGCAGACCCTAAGTTTAGTTTCAAAGGGAAACCTTGACTGAAGGCCCAGTGGTAGAACCTGAGAGCCCTGTCTCACCATCAACTGCTGTAGAGGTTCATTCCCTTAATGAGACACCTGCTGGTGAAGGTGCATCTCAACCTCTCTCTGGCCAGAGATTGGAAGCTACACCAAGCAATGAAGGCCAGAGCTCTCTCCACCCTGAGTCACAAAGGTCTGTGAGTGATAAAGGGAAAAGAAAATTGACTTCTAAGGAGATTGAGGAGGAGGAGAGAGAGAAAAAAAGGAAGCTAAGGGGAGAAAGTTCCTCTACTGGGTCTGCAAGACTCATGGAAAGTGTTATCGGGGCTGCCCCCAGACTAAATACTCAGGATAATGAGTTAAGGGCAGTCAGGATCAACTACTTGCAGACCAGGAACTATGATATTGGTAACATCATTTCTCTCCCCTTAGATGAGTTAAATGACCTGGCTGACATGGAACTGTCAAAAGAGAGAAAAGAGGAAGAGGATGCAGAGCTACTTCTTAAAATCAAAGAAGAAAGAAGACAGAAGGGATTCTATAAGCATGTGCCTACTCTCTCACCAGTTCAAGAAACTCATGAACAAGAGGATGTGGTTCCACAAGAACCTCAGGTAGATAAAGAAAAGGATAGCTATAACATGATAAACTACCTGAGTGCCATAGGCCTCTATCAGGCTGATACACTTCTTCCCTTACCCTTTGACTACATTGAGTTTGAGTACCTCAAATAACTTCAACTTGATATAGTCAAAGAATGAAAGATCACCAAAAGAAAGTTAAGGGAAGAGGCTGTAAAGTCAAGAGACATCATCCATAAAAACTTGAAGAAGTCTGCTGATAGGCAGAAGATGATGAGCTTCTTGAAGCTATACAGATTCTTCGGAAGGAGACTTGGTCCTACATCTCTATCCACCATGGATGAGCACATCAGGGTAATAAAGCAGAAGATTCGAAGAGGTGAACTTGCTGACTTACACTCCACACCAAGTCAGGTCCCTCAAGAAGTGGAGATTAAGGTTGAAACATTTAAGACAATACAACTTGAATCTCTTACTGAACCTTGGCAAGCTTCCATTTCTGATCCACAGCAGGGATCTGTCCCCTCTCAATCTGAACCTGTGGGAGGAGAAGACCCAACTAAGAAAGACAAAGAAGATTAATTAGGTGCTGCAGGCCAGTATTCTCAGTTAAAAGGTTCAAAGAGGAGAAAAAGGATGGCTTCCACACCAAAGTCAAAGAAAAGGAAGAAAGAAGCATCCATCTTCAAACCTCAGGATGAGTCAGAACATCCTGAGGATATGCAATAAGAGGATGCTCCACCAACTCCAATTCAAGCAGCTCCTCTAGCATTAGGAAGACCTATCTTGTCTTGGACATACACTACAAATCCAGAAAGATGGCATGTCATAAGAGATCAAGGTGTTGAACATCTCTACACATGGCAGGATAAGTTCAATCTGCCTCTGCATGATCTCTTTGACATGAGAAGACACTATAAGAGTCTGAGTGATCCTAATCATCTTATGAAGAAAGGGATGGTCATCATCATAATGAGGACTGTTAACATCTGAAGTCTTCAAAGTGTTTTGGTAGCATCAGTCTAGGGGAGTTTGTAAGGTTATTTGTAAGGCTGATACAACGTAAACACCCAAAGTCTCTCCTGCATACATGCACAAGTGTACTGAAGTGGAATGCATCAGAAGTTTCACACACTGTCTTAGAAATTACTCTAAGTGTGAAATCTTCCGAAGCTAAGACCAAAATCTTTCGAAGCCAAAAGATGAAATCTTCCGAAGCTTCAAAGACAAAGTCTTTCGAAGCCAACTATTGGAGACAAATTTCTTCCAAAGACTTTTTTATCACATGCTTTATCTGATGTACTTTTTACCTAAAGCTGGATCCCTTTCCGATGCAACTCTGATAAGACACCAACTTTACATGAGTTGGTGAAAAGGTCCATGCTTTTAGTAACTATACATTAAGGTCTTGAGTCTGTAACTTTCCACTTTATGTACTTTATCCTTTTTGTAATATATTAGGATGTGAGCTATGGCATGTCATATTCACTAGTCAAAAGGCAATCTGCCTTTTGACTGTACATTGATTTTGTTGTCTAGATCATGTATCCAGCTGGCCTTCAAAGTATGGCCGGCTGTAGGTTGTAGTATAAGTATTTCTAGTCCTTGTAACTTATTTGTAGAACTTTGGAAATATTTGTTAGGAAATAGAGAGCAATATACATTAACCTTGAAAACCAATTACTTGTGTTGTTCTTGTTCTGTCTCATATACACTTGTGTTTCTTAGTTCCCCAAACTGATTTTCCCAGTTCCCCATTTAAATTGTTTAGTGTTGTTGCGCACTCTCCTCTTTGTGTTGTTGTGTTGTAAGTGCATAACCCTTCACTCGGTCCTGCAAAAGAGACTTTCGTTCCCCTTCCAACCAATATGGGATGTTATATCATGTCTAATAAGACCTTATGCTTGTAGGTTAGGCCTTTCTTTGGCCTAGTTTGCTCAAATGGCTTCTTGTTAAGCCTGATTACCTATAGTCTAATGTGTCTTTGTATTTTGATTCATGTACGTTCTATGGTTTGAATATAACATTTAGAGTTTCTAACTATGTTGAGTTTTAGGGTTGTCACAACATATCCTTATGAGCCATCAAATAATACTTACACTTTAACTTGATATACATGCTATAAAAAGTCAGTTACGCTAAGTGAGTCGTAGTTTTCATAAAACATGGTCTTCAGATTTATATGAACATTTGTTTACATCATATAATAATAATAACATGGAAACACAAGAAATGCATACCACAAGGATGCACAAATGTTAAGAGACTTTGAACATACATCATAAGTCATTCAATTTAGTATCTAGACCTACAAAGATAACATTAAGGTTGTGAGCAGCTCATGAACGATCATCATCATTCCATATTGTTACCTAATGCTACCATCACCCATAACCTGTACACAACCATTGACCCATAACATTACATCCACGAAAGACCATACATCTATACAGTATTCCTTATATCCAACCTTCACAAATTAAAATATTTCATTTACCTAGAAAATACATTTCCTTTCATTATGATTAAATCCTTTACCAAGTCTGCACAAAACTACAAAATAAGTAAAAAGAGAGGTTCTAGAACTCGCCTGCGGAAACAACTATTGTGTACTATAGCGGGATGATCTTTATCCTTGTAGGATACTTGTATCACTTAACAATCTAAACAACATTTTAAGTGTGAAAAAGGGGTTCAAATTTTATGTAATATATGCTCATGTGAAAGTTCCAAGTTTCATGTAGACTTTCATATGAAACAATACATTCATAAGAAATTGAAAGTAGTGAAACGAATTTTCACGTACTAAAATCATTCGTATGAGACTTTTGACTACAAGTTTCCTATAAACATTCTTCTGAATGTATGCAGACTTTAATAAGAACATTAATGCTTATGTAGTGAACTTTCATCTAGGACACATTCGTGTGCAAGACACTTCGCATGAACATACATTTAAAAGATTTTCTTCAATAAAAAACATTCATTATCACTTTCACGCAAAAGGAAACTTTTCTTTGAATTTATATTTATGCCTCAAACAAAAGTCAAGCAACATAAATCATAATAGATCAACAATGGTGGTTCGTTTTTATATCAATCAAAACGCATCAAGATCCTAACTGCTTACGTTAAAAAATGTCAAACCTTTGAATAACATCATTCTAAATGTAATCATTACCAACACATAATATTTAAACATGAAACTTTCACTTAATTGGTTGTTGACGTAGAACCGAGGCTATGGTGATGATGTTAGGGACGATTAATCCCCCATCTCTTCTTATATTCCTTACATTACACTTTTAACTCTCAGTTTAATATTTGTAAATATGATTCTTATAAGAAATATGGGAATAGAAATCATCCCGCACTTTAGATATCTGTTTTCATCCAATCAAAGACGGCAAAGCGCCTCAATGCTACTACTTATACTCTTCCAAGCAAGGCCATACACTAGGTTTCTCCTTTAAAACATGTTATAATAAAATAGACGCAGATAATATGCCTTCATCTTTTCTTACGAGTCATACGTAGCTTTAGATCCTTTCCTATGTGTCCATTGAACTTTGAACTTTTAGATAACCTTGTGTCATAGTTGTTGTTCCTTCATGTCAAGGATCGCTATGCGGCACGTAAAACATAAAATGAATACCACTTAAATCTATAGTAGTTCTAGTATATGTATATGTCACTTTGTGCAAATATTTTAAATTGTCCAATGAATCTCGGAGGTAAATTGTGCCCTTCCACGAAAATAACTTTTATCGCCGACAATAAGTTTGATACGTCTACGCCATTGTCCGCATATGTCTTCTAGCTTTCTAGAACAAATTTTATATGTACTTTGATCTGATTGAACTTCTAAGAAGTTTCCTTGATGACGTAATTTCTTTACACCTTCTAAACAATTTCTCACCAACACTTAAAAGTCATATTTCTTCTTCCATAGAGCATTTAGTTGGATGACATACCAGGAGAAGGTGACTATCCTAACTTCTTCCAAGACTAATAATGCAAACATATCCTCATGAGTTTGGATAGTTCTTTCAGACTGGCCATATTTTAAGACTAATACGCTATGTTAATATGCAGTCTTGTTTCCATTGTCTCTTTCAACCCGAACCTTCACGTTATTGTATATCTTTGTTTGAAATAATTGATAGTAGTACACCATGTTTAGCATAATATCTAAAATTAATGATTTTTCCAACCTATTTTAGAACCTTCATGATATTTACACTTCTCCAAAGGGACAAAAGTTGAGAATTTTTGTTGCATGGTCTGCACAATCACCCAAATGGTGTCAACACCCTTTCGTTGTACGAGCTAGCTTAGTTATATATTCCATACATATGTTTTCCTATTTCTACTCATGTATATCTAAAAGTTGGATTTTACAATAAGGTTTTTGATACTTAACTTTATCTTGTAAGTACTTCCATTTGCTCATATACTAATCTTTCTTTAAGTCTTGATACATCTTGTAGTTTCACATGGATGGATTATAAATACTTGTATTCTTTATCAAGAACTTGAGTTTTTATGTTCACTACTACAGGATCGTTTAAGGGATGGTCAATATAATTAGTTTTACAATGAGGAGAGTGTTACAACACTTAACAGATCAAATAGGGAACTGGGTTTAAGTGAATGATACTAAGAACGCAAGTATGTAATGCGACTGAACAAATAACAAGAACAAGATAAGTATGGTTTTCAAAAATGTTGATTACTCTCAAGTTCTATTACAAGTGTTACAAAGCATAAAGATAAATACAAGAACCTGAGACATTTTATACTACATCCTACAGCTGGCTATACTTTGAAAGCCAGCTGGAAACACTAATCTAGACAATAAGATAAATGTATAGTCAAAAGACAGATTGCCTTTTCATTTGTGACTATGACATGTCATAGCTCATATCTTAATCTATTGCAAAAAGGATAAAATGTACAAATTAGAAAGTTATAGACCAATAACCATAATCTACAGTCCAATGACCATAATCTACAGTCCAATGACCATAATCTACAGTTGACAAACGCATGGACCTTTTTCACGAACTTATATAAGTTGGTGAGTCTTCATAGTGGTAGCGGAAAGTTGTTCAGCTTTCTGTCAAAAAGTGATCAGAGAAAGCATGTCTTCTCTGTCTTCGGAAGAAATCATGCTTCAGTCTTTTGGCTTTGGAAGACTTTGTGTTTAAAGCTTCAGATGACTTCATCTTTTGCTTCAAAAGATTTGGTCTTTGACTTCGGAAGATTTTACACTTTTAGAATATTTTCTCTGAGTTGTGTAAAACTTTCGAAGTAACTCTGCTCTGCACTTCACGCATGCATGCTCGAAGCTCTTTGGTTGTTTTCGTTGCATCAGCCTTTAAGTATAAACTATACACCTACTCTAGTTATCCGTATCCAATTAAAACTTGTAAAGCCATACCAGCCTACTATTTTTATATTTGGTGCTTAAACCTAAGCCTTTCTAACCTGTCTATAAAATATGGAAACGCTAAAAACTTATAAGAATTCACCATAACCGGAGTGTACCTCTCCTTTAGCTTAGAGAATTAGGTACCACACTAGTCTTTCTTGAGTGGTAAAAGAAATCATAATCATAATTTTAAATCAGCTTCAGCTGCCTACTTTATCTCATATTCAAATTCTTTTGTTTGAAAATGTATTTCTAACTCTTATAATTTGGGTAGATGGTGCATATAAACGCTGTAAAGATAATGTCTCAACTTTTTTTATGCGAAAACCATGTCAACAAGTTTCAAGTCAATAGTTGGGTACTAAGGTTCATGAGGCTTCAATTTGTGTGAAGCATAAGCTATAACCTTACCCTTTTGCTTGAGTATGCATCCTAATACTTGGTGTAAGATATATGCGAATACATCACTAAGTCTTTAGTAATCTTATGTAAGGTCATATAAGGGGATTGTGTTAATCTTTTCCTCAACTCTTAAAATGCATAATCTTGAATTGACCCCAATCAAAATTTATCTCCTTTCTAGTTAATTTCTCAACAATGAAGCTATCTTTGAAAAGTCGTGAATATCTTACTAACCCCAGGAAACTCATAACCTCTAATCATATCTTTAGAGGATTTCATTGCATGTCTGTTTAAATAGTATGGAGATCTACCATGATTCCAGCGACATTAACCATGTGGCCTAGAAACCTAACTTCCTAAAATCAAAATACATATTTAGAGAATTTTAAATACAGTTTATCTTTTCTAAATTATCTCTAGCAATGTGACATGAGGGATAATTCTCGCTCTTCGAGTAAATCTATGTCGTTTATAAACACAATAACTGACTTGTCAAGCATCGGACGACATACACAGTTCATCAAATCCCTATAAATGCTACAAGCGCATTTGTCAATCCATGAATTATATGTTTCAAGACATACGCGTTTAACTGTCATGGCATACCACTGTCATTACTTTTGAATAATGTTATATTTATGTTACATAGAGAGAATACATAAATTCCACTTCGATCTAAGTGGATCTAGTAATACAACACAAACAACAATCTTATGAAATTTGGAGTTTTTTTATGAACTTGTTAAAATCAAAAAGAATAAGAGCAACAAGACCATCAAGACCAAAATTCACGATTTTTTATGGCATACCCACTTGTTTCCTGCTGTGGATTGCTTCTTTGGTAATCAAGGGTCCACTTTTCATATGTACAATCCACAAAATCATAGTAGCCACCATGGAGAGTAAGCAGGCCTTTTGCAACTCGTTCTTCGACCCATGGGTATGTAAGCAAGTTCAATAGTGAACTATTTATTGATTCCTGAAAAGTTGGATGAAACCCAATGTAACAGTAAACACTCAACTTCTTAGATACAAAAGTAGGCAGTTTGACTTTTCAAGTTGCAGGGTAAAAGTCAAACCATTGCGTTCGAGTTCAAAATCTGATATAATTTCATTAACAAAAATTTAACTCCATTTTCTTTCTTCATGTAGCATTTGGTATAAATTCTGATGCGTTAGTTAAATTACCCTCCAATTTGTGGAACACATACACATGAAGATGGGAAATTTTAGTTTGTCTGACCTCAACAGTCAAATTCTGGCTATAAGCAACAATAATGGTTTCTACCAAAGTGGATACAGTATTTCATATTATAAAAGAGAACATAATCATAAGCACCTTTTCACAGTGTTTGCACTGCTGGTCAAAGCTGAGGTTAGAAGCAGTGGCCTTTGTTGTTGATCGTGCTGCTTTTCCTACCACGACCCAGTTCTTGATAAAGCTACTGAAAATCATGCAGATTTATGAGACTTTGTGTCAATAAGAGTTGAAAACAAAGCGTGACACCAACACAAACTGGAGAATTAGAGGATAAAAATAAAAATGTAGGCCAAACCTTGAATTTTCTTCATCCTCCATGCTCATGAGGGCACGGATGCCTCCACATTGGCTATGTCCAGTCACTAGTATATTTTCAACCTGCATTTTGATTTTATAGTCAAAATTGGTTCATTAACTGTCATGAAAGAGATTTTCAGTTCAAAGGATGCAAAAATCAGCATTATCGGGACTGTTTCCGTAAATAATAGTAATAATAATAAGATTAGAGAAGTAGCAAAATGGGTAAAATGGCAGGTTAGGTGAATGGTTAGCAAAGTAATTATTAAATTTAAGGAGAAAAAAGTCACTTCATAGCAAAGTAAAATACAATATTACATTGCTATTTGACACGTTTATGACTCATGGAGTCATGGGTCCAAAAATAGCCACCTCAGTCCTCATAGCAAAGCAATTGTTAAATTGAAGGAGAAAAAGGTCAAAAGAAGATATCATATAGAGGTTTCAACTCTTTCAAATAGCATGCTATGTTGAAAATTTAGATCAGTTGAAATAAAGAACCAACAAAATAATCTTGGGCTTGCCAATATTATCATTGGAAAGCTTTACTTACTTGAAGAGCATTCACAGAAAATTCAAGGGCAGCATTTGTTTCACATGGTCCATTCTGCAGATGAAAGTAGAAAGAACATAAAGACTTGTACTGGAAAAGGATACCACTATTAGAATCAAAATTTAAATGCAATTAAGCTCATAAAAAAGGTATGCCAACTAATGAAAAAACATAAAAAAGAACAGGCGCTTAATTTCAAACTCATCCTGAAATATTATCAGGAAAAGAATGAAGAAAATCAGTTAAGTGAAGAAAATTTGGAGTCGATGTAGAGGATACCTCGAATGGTGGAACAAGATTAGCCACATTACGGACCACAAAAGCTTCACCGGGGTGAAATCCTAGGATATACGAGGGGCAAACTCTTGAATCTGCACAAGAAATCACCAGGAACTGTTCTTACAATCGTCAGTAAGCAGAAAGTTACAATAAGGCTGAATAATAAAGAGTAGACATAATAACAGTCGATAAATGAACACCTTTGGGGCTTGTGCTTCAGCAAGTTCTTGATAGCACTCTAGGTTTTCCCTGTCCGAGAATAATGCCCCATGTTAACTGAAACAATAAACTCTATATCTTGAACCTTTTTGTCAAAGATATTTTTCACTTACAAGTATTTGTGTTTCTTGAAACTCAAGAATCTATGCTTCATCTCAGTGAATGGATGACTGGCATCATCAGAGTTCTTGATAAGCTTTGGTGTGGTTTCTTGAACCAGAGCTACCCCGTCACTCGAAGCATGCAATCTCAAAGCCAGATGACTCCTATTAATGCATAAGGTAAATTGTTTAAGAAAAAAACAATATATTTCTTAGTAAACTTAAGCAACAGTTATCCCTGTCGATAACATAAACAAAAATAGATACACGCTTATCTCTTGGGTTCAATCCCGAAGGTTGCATTGATGTCTGTAATCTTAAAAAATATGTCTTTCCTATAAATAAATCATTAAACAATCCAATCAGAAAACCTGTCATCTGAACCACGTGCTTATTGCAATTTCATCCAATTAAGCATATGACTTATCCACGACAAAAGATGTTTATGCAGTCTAGACAAGATCATTGTGTAGAATAAACTTTAACAGATATATCTGAACACAAGCATTTACATGTTTACCCATAATTAACTGGTTCACAGGGTAGATCACAACCATTCAAGATTTGGGACCAGATCAAAATAATATTCTTGAATTAACTGTTTCTACCAACTAACATGATCATTTATAGAATAAAGTTTGCTTAAATTCCATCTTAATAGCATTTCTGATACTCCAATCTAAAGGATACCGTGACAACATTTAGCAATCCTCATAAAATAGGAATCTTATCTTGCCAATTAATATATGAAACTATCATGATGAACACACAAAACACTCAGACAACTCATGAATACAAAGTTGTAACAAAGAAAACAGACCATCAATATCTACTGTGAGTTTTCTACAAGGCTTACTTGGAAGAAGTCAGAAATCCCACCTTCATCTGCTCAATTTCCAAAAATTTAAACTTGGAGACAGAGATCTAGCCCAGAAACCAAAACAAGAACAATAATTAGTCAGAAAACACGACCAGGCATATCATCAAACACCTTACGTGCATACAATTTGAACTTAGAGCTAAAAAGAGTAAGAGGGTGAGAAATTACGGTTGATGCTGAAGCAGAGGATCTAGGAAACTCTGATTTGTAAAGAGGGGAAGATACAAGAACAGAGTGTGCCATTTTGATCGAAATTAAAGGGTTTTTCTTAGATGGGTTTTGAGGTTCGTTTGCATCAAAATAGGGGATGCATGAATATATAAAGTTGGTATTTGTGGTCAGATGGAGAACGATGGTTTCATCCAAGAAAAGCGGAGATATCGATGTTTACTAAAATTAGGAAAAGCTGTCTGTCTGATTAAGCCAACTAATCAGTACAGTTGGAACTTGCACAAGTCTGTCTGATTACCAAATCTAGCTATTTTTTAATGTTCAAGCAGTCTAATCCAATTTTTTAAGTTTTTAAACTAACTATATTCATATAAAATTTGACTGAGTTAATTATATAAAAGATTACTATTAGTCTTCTGGTGTAATGGTATTGAATGATAGTTAGAGCTTGATATTTTTTATGTATAAGGTTCAAAACCTTACTTAAGTGGTTTTTTTATAGTGGTCGGTTTTCTACTTGATGTTTTTTAGGTGAGTTAGTACTGAAATATTAAAATCAGTATGTATGATTGAAATACTGTCTCAGGAATGACTACTCGGGTATCGGTGTAGTTTTGAACACCATTAAAAATAATTACATAAAAAGTTCATGTACTTAGCCTTGACTTTTTCATTCTCTAATTTTGAGAAATTGCAAAGTAGATCCAAAGATTTTACAAAATGTATCATACTTGTTCCTTAGCTTGGATGGGCGTAAAAAATATTGTTAAGTGTTATCATATGCTTTACACGTGAGGGCATTATGGGCATTTCAAGTCTCATTTTTTTTTAAATGGCCAGCATATTTCACTCTACCTCATTGCTTGTCAATTATCAATAGTTGTGATTGCCCTCCTAGATTGGCACCTCCATCATACTTCAAACCAATTGTCATACTAAATCCTACTCAAAGATCATGATTATTATCTAGAATCAATCTTCGTAATACTATTAGGTTTGTGGATGAAGACGCTTGAAGATGGACTGGTCTGTGAGAGTTCTAGGGCTTGACATTGATGTCCATGATGTTTATGGTATGTCTGTAGTTTTTGAAAAAGTAAAGCAGTTTTTCTAACTCAAAACATACAATTGTTTCTAATTGTGGTTTCATTTGTTGATTTCATCTACAAGGCACAATCTAAATATGGTTCTATGAGGACTCACGATAGTAGGACCTTTAAAAACTTCCTTACAAGGCACTATGCATATGGTAGGGTTTCTTATGTTGATAACATTGATACTGAAAGGTTTTCTGCTTGGAAATGGATTTCATAATGGAGGAAGTAGGATTGATTCCTTGTAAGAAAAAGTTTTTTCTATTGTATCTTATTTCAGGTTAAGATTTAGATTTTGGATTAATGGGTTTAGTTGATGATGATGATGTTTTCCAATTAACTAAATATGTAACACTACACAAGCTCATTAATATGTACATTGATCATGGTGAGAGTAAGATGAAGACTTATGAGAAAATACCAGTTGATACTAAGGTGGTAATTAAAGGGTTGGAGGGTGTGGGAGCTTAAAGTTTTGCTCAAACCAAATACCTTATAGGATAACATGATGAAAATGCTAAAAGGGTTAAAGTCTCATCCCCTTGTCAACTTACTTTGTATATTCTTGAAGTTAGTGAACACTATAAGAAAATAAGGTGTTTACCTACACATAATTTATCTACACATCTAAATGTGTGAGTAAATAACTACACATATTTATATTTGTGTGGGTAAATGGTTGATAATATATTTTCATGATATGAAACACTTAATATGTGTTGTTAATATGTTTTAATCACATTTGATATTGGTGGGAAAATTTCCCCCGAAAATTAATGATTAATTAAATGTGACATTACCCACATATGTGGGTAATTTTTGTTATGTGTAGGTAAATTATCTACACATATGCTGAAAATTAATATATGTGTAATTAAATGACTACGTTATACCAACACATAGTATTTGTAGGTAAATATGTAACTAAATTAAGTAAATAATTTTTTATATAATTTTTTTATTATGACATGGAAAATTAAATATCTACACATATTTATATTTGTGTGGGTAAATGGTTGATAATATACTTTCATGATAGGTAACACTTAATATGTGTTGTTAATACGCTTTAGTCACATTTGATATTGTTGGGAAAATTTCCCCCCAAAATTGATAATTAATTAAATGTGACATTACCCACATATGTGGGTAATTTTTGTTATGTGTAGGTAAATTGTCTACACATATGCTGAAAACTAATATATTTGTAAGTAAATATGTATCTAAATTAAGTAAATAAATTTTTATATAATTTTTTTATATAGATGTGGAAAATTAAATATCTACACATATTGTAAAAACTAATATATGCGTAGGTAATTAATTGACTATGTTTTACCAACACATAGTATTTGTAAGTTAATATATAGATAAATTAAGTGAATAACTATTTATTTAATATTTTCAAAATGACATGGCAAAATAGTTATCTACACATACGTTAGAAGCTAATATATGTGTGGGTAATTAATAATATCTTATCAACACATGGTATTTTTAATAAAAATATAGATAAACTAAGTACATAAATTTTTTATTTTATTATTAAATAATGTCGTGACAATACAAATACCTACACATACGATAAAAGCTATAATATGTGTGGATGATTGATTATGCTTTACCAACATATAATACCTGCACATTTATGTGTAGCTAAATTAAGTAAACTTCTAATCTATGATTTTTTTTTTTGAAAATGACATTGAAAAATATACATTTACATTTATTTAAAAATGTTTAATATGTGTAGAAATTAAATTCATGTTACTAAATAATGATAAATTTGAGTAATCGATAAACAATTAGAGTTATTAATGTTTATTCAGGGCGCTATTTTTAACTAGCTAGTTATGATATTAGTGGTTAATTAAGGTTAATTACTGTGAATTACAGTAATTAATGGTCAATTAAGGTCATATAATGGTTAGTTAGAGATAGTAATGGTCAATTAGGGTCATATATGGTGATTTAGGGTTATTTATGCTCAAATATGACCAATTATAGTCATTGATGGTTGATTAAGGTTGCTCATGCTCAAGTAAGATAAATTATAGTCACTGAAAAGTTTAATTGCACTCAATTATAGTCATTGATGGTTAATTAGGGTTATTGATGCTTTAAAAAGGTTAGATACAATAATCCTTGGAGCTTAATTAGGGTCAATTGTGGTCATCTAGTTAATTAGAGGTTGTTGATGATTTGATTATAGCCATTCATGATCATTGATAAAGTCGGAGTAGAAGGATAAAATAATTGAACGTGTTGATTCAACGAGAATGCCAGATATAATTCCTCTAATTATCGTTGATTCACGAAGAATGTCGATAATCAAGATTTCACACTAACACACACTGTGATATAGAGAAATATTTTTTTCATAAACTTCAATGATTATTCCACCAATCTCTTATATGCATATAAAGAAACAAAAAAAAATTCGAATGGGCCACAAAACATAGACGGGCCAAAAACTGGGTCAACAACACTTTGTAAGGACATGCCATATCATCACTATAGTCCACGTCATCCGCCACGTCATCCTCCATGTCAGCGTCACATCAACGCCATGTCAGCGCCACGTCAGTTGCAACGTAAACAGCCAACCAAACAAATTGCCTTACTTCTACCCACACATATGAATTAGTTTTACACATATATATACATAACTGAAGTGTAGGTAATGATCTATATCCACAGACGCAAGGCAACACATCATGACAATTATCTTATGTGTAGATAAAGACAACTACCCACACATAATATACTTTTAGCCACACATACTATGTGTATGTAAAGACCTGCATTTCTTGTAGTGACTCATCCTCTAGGTAAGTTCCTTTAAATGTTACCAAAACTATGGTTAATGATAACCAAATTACATATGCTACTTAATATATGGATGAAACATAAGGGTTAAATAACCAGTGGTGGATGAAACTCAGTATGTTAATAAAACACAAGGGTTAAACAATCAAGTGGTGGTTGATACTCAGTTTATAGATGGTAACCAACAGTTAAACATGCAAGTAACGGGTGAAAACCAATGTGTTAATGAGAAATCATACAATGATGGACAATTTATCAATAAATCACCCAATGATGAAGTTGTTTATGAGCAACCACCAGATGATCTGAATGTTTATGAGCACCCACTAGATGATCAACCTATTTATGAGCAGCCACGTGGTGATCAAGCAGTTACAAAGAAATCACCTAATGATCAAGCATCCAATGAAGATTTTCATTTTCATAATAATGATTTTGAATATGATTTTGAATATGATTTTGAATGAGTTGGTTTTTAATCAGGAGTTTCCATTGTTTTCTGGTGATGATAATGACTATATTATTGATAAGGACAATGAATTGGATGATGCGGAAGTTGACATGAGAGACTATATTGATTATGAAGAGGATGGAGAAGAATACGTAAGCATAATGAGAGATGAAAATGCAGTATACGTGAAGAGAAATCAACTAATATACAAGGCATTGATCTAAATGTTTTAAGTGAGAGTTCACATCATCTAATGAATCTGAATCAATTTGATGGTAGAACATAAAACAAATCTTGATTAACCAACTAGGATTTTCAAGAGAATTTACATCTGCCTAGGAACATTGAAGGAAGAGTTTATTACTTGCTAAAGTTATCGAACCTTGATCAGGCATTTATGAAGGGTCTCTATCCTGTGCAACTGTTGACTGATGTTAAGATGGATATGAACAATAGGATATATCCCCTTGCATGTGTAATAGTTAAATCTAAAGATAGAAGTTCATGGACTTGGTTTCTATAGTGTTTGGTAGATGATTTGGACCTCTACACAAACAACAACTTCCCCTTTATTTAAATAAGCAAAAGGTAAAAAAACTTCAATACTAATTAATACATGTTATGTTTATTATTATTATTACATTTTTAATATTGTTACATGTTTACACTGAGGCCTTATACCAGCCATTTCCTAAGTTTTCCCTGCTACTGAATGTTGTTTTGTCTGAGATACATACACTAAAATATGAAAAGTCAATAGAGTGGAAAAGCATTCAAGGACATGCTTTGGGGATGTATAACAACCATAATAGTTGTAAGTTTTAGTCAAAGATGGATGAACTAAAGACCTTTAGTATTGAATGTTATAATTGGTTGGTTAACATTCCATCATAATATTGGGAAATATCATATTTATTGGTTAAATGTTTGGATTGGTATCATATACATATTATTGTGTATCTTATAATTAGTTGGTACAAATGATTAATGTTATAGCTTAAAATTAGTTAGTTCATATAGGTTTTTATTGTGTATGTGGGAGAGGTAGATGTTTCACTAAACATTTTATGTGTGAAATTTAATGCTTAACTTCTTGTTGGAAGGGACAAATTAATCATATCAACCGTAAACTTGTGAGAGAGAGATTAATGAAGATGATCGCCAATCTCCTGAAGGTAATTGATAACTGCACGAGACCATTTACATAACTGCAACTAGACTCATTAATGCTATCAAGACTGAGGTTGTTGATTGCATTATGTTATGGAATGGTGAGAAGTACCTAGTAGTGAATGACCAATGTGTTATTAATGTAGTGGATAAGTTTTATAGTTGTAGAAGGTGACATTAATAGGGTCCTGTGTAACATGATGTTACTGTTATTTAGAATATGTTAATGAATGGCAAGATGTGGGCTAACCTAAAAGTGGGGCAAATCCTTGTTATAATATGGAGACATGGAAAATGGTTTACTCTCATAAAGTTAAGTCTCATGAATTGTAAAAATATATGTCCAAATGACCTTACTCCAACAACTCTACCTCCCCTACTCTATAATACACTAACTGGCAAGCCAAGAAATAAAAAGTCTAGGAGTAACTTAGAGGATGATGAGGATATGAACAGGGGTAGGAAGTTTACAAGTAATTACAAAACATGTCATGCTCCAAATGCAAAAAAATATGGTCACAACTCAAGGACATGAAAAGAAAGGAAGAAACTCAAAAGAGGGAGGTGAACGCAGTGGGCAGGAAGAAGAAGGTAGTGGAGGGATGGAGAGGGGAACAATTTGATAATTTTAATGTTTGTATGTTTATGCTTAACAACTTGCATCATTTGGATGCTTAATTATCTTAACTCTTTCTTATAGGTAGTGTGTATTTTGGTACTCTGAACTATTTCTTTTAGCGGACAAAACCTCGGTAAAGGAATAATTAAATAAATATTGAGGCATTAGTGTTTTTAGACCCATAGTGATCCAATGGAGAACTAACCCTCATAAAAAATAAAGGAATAAGTGGGAAGGTTTTGGATATTTGGACATCGCAAAACCATCCATAGCCTTAAAAGTTTTCTATATCCTATTCTACTGAGTCTCCACAACACGTCAAGGAACTAGAGGAAAATACTAACACAAGAAATCATATGAAATTTTCTAACTAAATTACAGTCTTTCTTAATACAATCAATGTAATGGTAGGATGATAGTGTGCTTTATGTGTTTTACATCCACCTATGTAGATTGGTACTCTAAATTATGAAATATGGTTATGTTCTTATGAAGTATTTTTATTTGGAACAAAATTATGTAATGTTTAAGTGTTACTCTTTCTTACATCCTATACGCAATGCATTTGTAAACTAATTACATAGCTATTATAATATATTGGTTAAGTGATTACCAATCAGTCTTATTGGTAAATACATTACATAAGGATTGTTGGATCATATGAGGCTGGTGCAACCAAAATAAAACTTAAAAGAATTTTGAAGTACAATTAAAGAAGTCTACTGAAGCTAAAGCAACTCTTCCGAAGACAAGATAAAGATCCTCCGAAACCTAAAGTATAAAGAGCTTCCGAAGGAAAACTAAGTCTTCCGAGCCTAAGTAGTTTTCTTCCGAAGTATATAAAGAACTTCAAAAGATAGAACCAAGTCTTCCGAAGACTAAGCAGTTCTACTACCAAAGTATGCAACTTCGAAGATCTAAGGCAAAGTCTTCCTGAAGAATGAAGTCCTGAAGACTTGCAGAAGACTCGGAAGAAGTTGAATCTTCCAAAGTATAAATGACCTCGGAAGAACCAACAATGACCAGTGGACAAAAGTATGGGTTGTCTGACATCCGCTGTCACCCTCTGATATACTGCATGACGCTTTTTCACACCTATGTAGTTGACCATACTTTATCCCACTATTTACCTTTATTAATTAATAAAGTTACCATCTTTAGTTGGTGACAAAAGGTAAGTCATGGACCTGTCATGACTACTTAATATAGGTGTTAGGACCGTGTACGTACGGAGTACTAACTGATTCTTCGTTGTACCAGATCAAATAGTGCGGAATCCTATTTGATTGGCGATCCAATCAGTGAGAACGAATTCAAGATCAATCCTAACGATTAGAAAACGTTATGAATTGACTCGGAATGATCTGAAACGCTCTATGAAGTTGGAATGGTCGAACAACACGTTCTGGGTCGGCTAGGGTTTCTTGTATTTGAAGTGTT
>BJCO01744693.1:0-13270 GCA_018326465.1 Flaveria floridana | reverse complement strand
GGTTGGGAATGGGGTTTTTATACCCATCCCAAGTTTGCAAAATGTCACTTTTAGTCCCTGCACTTTGCCCTGAGTTCCTAAATTTTGTTTCGGTTGAAAACATTATTATTTTGTCTTGTTTTATTAATGATTAAAATGTCGTTAATGTTATTTATAAATTAAAAAAATGATTTTATTCATGACAATTATTTTTATATAAAAATGACGCGTTTAGTGTTAACGGGGCAAATCTTAAATAATGTTTCAAGATGATGACGATTTAAGCTACGATAGCACACGCATAAGGTTAACCAAGCAAACAAATAGGCATAGTATGCACGTAGATGGGTTATAAGGGTGAGGAATCGCCGACAACAAAAGTTAACAGATTACGTCAATAGACGGACCTTTGGTGACGGATGTCATAGAGGTGAATACCTAAGTGATGCTTTTAAAGATCATCTTAGAAGTTATGGTATCATCTCACAACTATCTCCACCTGGAACACCACAACACAATGGTATGTCCAAGAGGAGAAATCGAACTCTATTGGATATGGTTCGATCTATGATGGCTAAAAGCTCATTGCCTCTATAATTTTGGGGTTTTGCTTTGCTCTCGGCGGCTCGTATTTTGAGTATGGCCCCAACCAAGAAAGTGGAAACGACACCTTTTGAAATATGGCATGGAAGATCATATTTAAAGGTATGGGGTTGTGAGGCTTATGTTAAGACTCCCACCTCCAACAAGTTAGAAAACTATTCCACTAAGTGTATGGAAGGAACAAAAGGAGTTTATTGCCAAGAAGGCTGAATTTTTAGAAGCTAAGTTCCTTATGGAAGGAACTAGCAGTAGAACAGTGGATCTTGAGGAAGATCAAGAATCACAAATCGATACACGTTTGGTTGACACTAGCACTCAACATGGGGATGTTGAGGATGATCAAATGGTAGATAAATACACACAAAACGTTTGCAGATCTAATAGAATTAGTAATCCAGCTGAAAGATATGGATTTTTCATGGATGGATGGTATGTGGTAGCATCCGATGAACCAACCACTTATCTGATGTAATGTCCAATTTGGATTATGACAAATGGCTTGAATCCATGAATGTTGAGATGCAATCCATGTATGACAACCAAGTATAGGACTTGGTTGAACCACCTCTTAACTTCAAGATAGTTGGAAGTAAGTGGGTTTTCAAGAAGAAAACCGATATGCATGGAAGCTTGTATACTTATAAAGCTAGACTTGTAGCAAAAGGTTTCACTCAAACTCAAGGGGTTGATTATGATGAGACCTTCTCACCCGTTGCAATGCTAAAGTCTATTCGGATATTATTTGCCATAACTGCTCATTATGATTATGAGATTTGTCAAATGGATGTCAAAACTGCTATTCTAAATGGATATCTTGAGGAAGATGTCTATATGGTTCAGCCTGAAGGTTTTGTCGATCAAAAGCATCCTAATAAAGTATGCAAGTTGAAGAAATCAATCTATGGATTGAAGCAAGCATCAAGAAGATGGAATCACCATTTTGATGAAGAAATAATCAAATTTGGGTTCATAAAAAAAACTGATGAAGCATGTGTATATAAGAAAGCTAGTGGGAGCATCATCACTTTCCTAGTATTATATGTCGATGATATTCTACTATTTGGAAATGACATTCCAACCTTGGAGTGAGTAAAAGCCTGGCTTGGAAGATGTTTTTCCATTAAGGATCTTGGTGAAGCCGCCTATACTTTGGGAATAAAGATCTATAGGGATAGATCAAGGCGATTGATAGGTTTAAATCAAAGTGCAATCATTGTCAAGATCTTGAAAAGGTTCAAGATGGAAAACACTAAGAAATGTACGGTACCTATCCAAAGAGGAGCGGTATTTAGTAAGACTCAATGTCCAAGCTCAAAGGATGAGCAAGACAAAATGAAGGGAATCCCGTATGCATCTTCTATAGAATCCATCATGTATGCAATGATATGCACTAGACTGGACGTGTCATGTGCTTTGAGCATGACAAACCGATACCAACAAAATCCTGGAAACAGTCAGTGGGTGGCTGTTAAGAACATACTTAAGTACCTAAGGAGGACCAAAGATATGTTCCTAATCTATGGATCTGGTGAGGAGGAACTCGTAGTAAAGGGTTACATGGATGCGATTTTCCAAACTGATCAGGATGACTCACGATCACAATCGGGGTACATTTTCATCTTGAATGGAGGAGCAGTTTCTTGGAAGAGCTCTAAGCAAGATGTGGTGGCATTATCAACTACAGAGTCAGAATACATTGCCGCTTCATTAGCATCCCAGGAAGCTGCATGGTTAAAGAAATTCATTGCCGATCTAGGGGTAGTCCCTTCCATTCAGGACCCCCTAGAAATTCTTTGTGATAACGAGGGTGCGATTGCTCAAATCAAGGAACACCGTGAACATCAAAAGACTAGGCATATTGAATGGAGATTCAACTACATAAGGGATGAAGTTGAAAAAGGAAAAATATGTATTCGCAAAGTTCACACAGATCAAAACATTGCAGATCCACTCACGAAGCTTCTTGAAAAGGCAAAGCATGAAAGTCATGCTTGTGCCATGGGACTTCAATACTCTAGTGACTGGATTTGATCTTTAATTTTGTATTTAGATATTGTAACCCTTTATTACTTGAATGAATTATTTGGTTATAATGGTTCAACTAATATTTGTACTTTGCATGTTTAAAATCCATGAGTAAATCATTTATTCAGAATGTCCGTAGTCGTTCATGCTTGTGGGAACAAGTATGAAGATAAGACTTTTATGAACTTGGATTGGTAGATATTCATATGGATGAACATAGAGCAAAGGGTTGCAGCCAAATTTCATAGATATTTGTGGGATACAAATAATGGACTGACCTGCATCTCAAATATTAGTAACATGGAATCTTGCTGATTGATCATAAAGTAATTTTGAGTAAAGGCGAACATCATTTGGTATCCTCTGACCTGAGATACATATTGGGTCTTGATATTTACCAAATATTATACTTTGACTTAGTTCTTCGCTGTTCTGAAACATGGCAGTACATAAGTCTGAGTTCAGGCATAATACAAGGTAGTTGTGAGAGACGTATGTAGTCAAGATGGGATTTGTCCCTTTTATTCGTTGAGAGCAAGAGGTCTAAGGCCTGATAAAGTTAAATCAAAAGAGAATTATCATTTTATGTCTCTGGGATTTAACATGACATCTGTGACAAAATGGTAGATGATTGATTCACCTAAAACATTTCAAGTAAGATACTTGAAGGGGATGATGTAATTGAATGGCACTTAGTCATACGTATTAAGGGTAGTAAACCGTTGTTAGGCAGTATTTACTGCTTGCATCAATCTTCTATGAATCTTGTGCAAGTGTGAGATTGTTGGAACTTGTATGCCCAAGACACATACAAGATTGATGTGGTTAGTACGTTATAATCCAAGTTGGGTCATACCCAATAACAAGCTAAACAAACACCAATAAATATTTATTTGTTGATGAGATCATACAAATATATATTGACACCATTTTAGAAAATAGGTTTTCTAGAAGTTTGCTTTTGTAAAAGAACAACATTATGTGGATAATTTATTCAAGAGAAATTATTTGTTTCATTATTTAAGTATGCTAAATAATAACAACTAATAGAGTGTTAATGTTATAAAATTAAAAGAGGTATTAATTTTATAATCTTATGGGTTTAAGAGTGTTAAAATTTATAAAATAAAATGGGAGGGAACCCATTTTAATTTGGGGATTTCGGCCGCCATTCTGGTCTTGGATTCCTTTTATTCTTGGATTAATACAAGACTTTACACTTGCTTGCACTCTTCCCCTAATACATTGTTTCTCTCTCACACATGGAAAGGGTCTTCTTTCATTCTTCTCTCTAAAAGATTTCAAATTCTTGCCTGAACTTGAAGCTCATTTTGGCTGAACATGATGCTCATTTTGGTTGATTTTCGGGTTTAACAAGAAGGACAAGAGACTTGGTGTTCTACAACCTAACAACTTAGGTGTTTGCCAAGTCTTGTGGGTATACAAACTTGAGGTTTTCTCTCTTGAAGGCTGGACATTAAAGAGCATCATCATCTTCATCTCATCCATACGCCATTATCTTGTTCTTGAAAGGTAGTTCAAGAACACCCTATGGTTGTATTTTCGTTTTGATAGCATGTCATTTCACATATATATATGATCCTTATTTATGGGTTTTGTTTTGGTTAAAAATGGTTCAAAAATTTCAGATTATATATCACCTTTTTACCTCTATAATCCGCTGCGTTTTTGAAGTTTAAATGGTTAAACTTGCTTTATTAAACATGTAACTATATGTTATGGAATTGTTGTTGCCTGCTGATACTTGTATCATAGTCATTAATTCTTGTGTGAATCGCTTGTTTTTTTGGGTAGATCTACTTGGGGAATCCCCCACACATAGTGCCTTTCGTGATGAATGGAAGGGTAACACACTGAGATCCTGCGGGGTAGTTTGTGGCATGTAATAGGTTTTATAAGATACTATGGTGAACCATTCGGCAGGAATGGTACACTGGTTTAAGGCTCAGTTCTTCCTTCGGGATTAACCGGTATTACTTAACTTTTGAAGAGGCCAGCCGGGACAGAGTGTAGGCTTGATTGTGATCCCTCATAATAATGAAACTATGATTCTTTTAAATTAAATATGGATTCTATTGAATCCTTTTGTATTTAAACTTTAAGCACTTGAATTCCCTAACTTTTTGGTTAACACAAATTTTCTTTTGAGCATGTTTCAGGTAATTCGTGATAGGAGTCTAGTTGTTGTAGAAGACTTTGACCTAGCTCCATGGCCCATGGCATTGGATTGTTTTGTTTTAAAACCTTTTGAACAATTTACATTTGTTATTGTTGGAAACGAATTATACTGATGAATTATGTACTTGTGTTGGGGGCTAGACCTACTTCTACCCCGTTTTCCTTTAAACATTTATGCCATGTGATGTTCTCTCCTTTTATCCTCTTATGATGGTTTGTTTCCGTTGCCATATGTTGTTGCTAGTCTGTGACGTCCCACCCTACCTGGGCTAGGGGTGTGACACTTGGGTTTCCAAATGTAGCTAATTCTTCTTTTATTATGCAGGAACAAGTGAAGACCAAAATAAATGTATTGATCATTGATAGTGGCTATTCCAGGCACATGACAGGCAATGTCTCTTTGCTTCAGAACTTTGAGAAAATTAATGGTGGGCCGATTACTTTTGTAGGAGATGCTGGTGGTTACATTACAGGAAAGGGCAGGGTCACAAATGCTAAGCTCAACATTGAGAAGGTAAACTTTGTTAAGGGGCATGGATACAATTTACTGAGTGTATCCTAATTTTGTGACCAGAGACATAACATGCTCTTTACTGAGCATGAGTGCATTGTTCTCAAGCCCGGGGTGGTCATTCCTCAAGAGCATATCCTGCTTAGAGCACCCCGGGAAGGGAACATGTACAACATGTATTTGTAGGAAACATCCCCATCAGGAGAAGTTTCTTGCTTTCTAACTGAAGCCAATAGTGATGAGTCTTTCCTTTGGCATTAAAGAATATGCCATGTAAACTTTAAGAACATGAATAAACTAATTAAGAATGATTTGGTAACTGGAATGCCAAAGAAAGAGTTTACAAGTAAAGATCACTGTGTTGGATAGTAATGATCACTGTGTTGCATGCCAGAAAGGGAAACAACACTTGGTGGCTCACAAGCTAGAGGAAAAGAACTCTATCACTACTCCCCTACACTTATTACACATGGATCTCTTTGACCCTACTAGTGTAATGAGTTAAGAAAAGACCTCATACTGTTTAGTGATCATAGATGATTTCATAAGAATCACTTGGGTTTTCTTTCTTAGAACTAAGGATGAAACTTCTAAGATCTTAAATAATTTCATTCTAAAAGTTGAGAATCAAATTGATCAAAAGGTCAAGATCATAAGATGTGATCAAGAAACTGAATTCAACAACCAAATCCTTGACACATTTGTGATGAAAAGGGTATTAAAAGACAATATAGTGCTCCCAGGACTCCTCAGCAAAATGGTGTTATTGAGAGAAGAAACATGACACTTATTGAAGCTGCAAGAACCATGTTGTCTGACTCTAAACTGCCTATTACGTTCTGGGCAGGGACGGTCAATACTACCTGCTATGTGCAAAACAGAGTAATAGTAATTAAGAGTCATGGTAAGACTCCTTATGAACTGTGGCACAAAATAAGAACTTTTATTGGTTTTCTCCGATCATTTGGATGCCCCTGCACCATCTTGAATACCAAAGATCAAGTAGTCAAGTTTGCTGAGAAATCAGATGATGGACACTTTATAGGATATTCTTCTCGAGCTAAGGCTTATAGAGTATACAATCTCAGAACTAGAGTAGTTAAATAATCAGCCAATGTGTTCTTCAATGCGCGTACACCCTGCGTTAAAGCTTCTGGTCCTGATTGGCTATTTGATCCTGATTTAGTTACAAACTGTTTTAACAAATCTTTTGAAGATGTTTCAGGATCAACAGGCAACACATCAATAGAAGATAATGACCCAATATTTGAGTAGAGAAGACCAAGACAGACCACATCTTCAGCTCTAGTGTAACTAACCCTGCAAATGAAGTTCCTATCAACACAACAATGACAAATCAAGCTGATACATCTAAAGTACCTGAAAATTAAAGCTTAGAGGCACAAAACACAAATGAAGGAACTTTAAATGTAGGAAGCAATGGTGGTGGTGATAGTGATCAAGAATTTCTTGATGCAGATAATCGCTCCATTGATGTCAACAATAATGATGTCATACACTCATTGGATCAAGCTTCTCTTGATAAGTGTGCTGATGTGGTGGAAGACACTTCATTGCCTGAACTAAAATTTTCAAATTTAGATTTGTCTAAACAACTTGTTGTGATCCCTCAACTCAAGTTCCAGAAGTCACACCCCATCATAAACATCATTGGAGATATTGACAAGGGGGTGAGAACAAGAGGACAAACCCATGACAAAAATGTTTGTATGCACTATTGTTTCTTGTTCCAGATAGAGCCAAAGATAGTTGATGAGGCTTTGAAGGGTGGAAGTTAGGTTGAAGCTATACAAGTGGAGCTCCTTCAATTCAAAAGGTAAAAGGTTTTGAACCTATGTCCTCTTCCTCATAGGAAGACTACCATAGGTACCAAATGGGTGTTTAGAAATAAGAAGGATAAAAGAGGACTTATCATCAAGAACAAGGCAAGACTAGTTGTTCAAGGGTACACACAAGAAGAAGGAGTTGACTACACTAATGCCTTTGCTCCAGTAGCAAGACTTGAAGCCGTAAGTATATTCCTAGCGTTTGTTGTATCCAAGGATTTCATGGTCTAACAACTTGATGTCAAGTATGCATTTTCATATGGCGTGATTGATGAAGAGGTGTATGTCAAACAACCATCTGGCTTTGTAGACCCAGATCATCCTGATTATGTTTGCAAGCTTGATAATGCTCTTTATGGGTTGCACCAAGCTCCAAGGAAGTGGTATAAGAGTATCTCTGTGAACATGAATACAAGAGGGGTACTTAGATGGAACTCTCTTCATCAAAGGAAAAGAAAATGACTTAATGCTGGTTCAAGTATATGTGGAAGATATTATCTTTGGGTCAACTAATCCAAAGCTCTGCAAAGACTTTAAGAAGCTGATGAAGAATAAATTTAAAACAAGTGCCATGGGAGAACTCAATTTCTTTCTAGGAATTCAAGTGAAGCAAGTTGACAATGGCACCTTCATAAGTCAGTCAAAGTATGTACAATACATTCTTACAAGATTCAACATGACTGAATGTAATGTTGCAAAGACACCCATAGCCAGAAACCACTCCCTTGGACTTGATCTTTAGAGGGAGTGTGTAGATGTACATATGTACAGGGCAATGATTGGGTCTCTTATGTATATTACAGCCAGCAGGCCTGATATTATTTTTGCTATATGTAATGTGCAAGATATCAAGCCAACCCCAAGACGTCACACCTTGTTGCTGTCAAAAGAATTCTTAGACATCTCAAAGGTGCTCCTAAGCTAGGTCTTTGGTATCCAAAGAATTCTGACTTCAATCTGTGTGCTTATATAGATAGTGACTATGATGGCTGTAACATGACTACAAAGTCCACATCTAGGGGATGTCAATTCCTTGGTGGAAGGATAGTCTCATGGAAATGCAAAAAACAATCTTCTGTATTTGCATCAACTGCTAAAGCTGAATACATTGCTGCTGCAAGCTGCTTTGCTTAACTACTTTGGATTCAGAATTAGAAACTGGACTATAGATACAATTTTAAAGCAACTCCCATCCGCATAGACAATAACAGTGCTATCTCTATCACATAGAACCCTATCCAACACTCAAGGGCAACGCACATCAACATCAAGTATCATCTAATTTGAGATTATCATAAAATAGGAAAGATATAACTAATCAAAGTTGACACAAATGAACAATGTGCTGATCTGTTCACAAAAGCTTTTGATGAACAAAGATTTAAATATCTTATTTCAACTATTGGGATGATTAACCTTGAATAGGTTTTCTTAAAAATTAATATATAATATTTCTAAAAAAAGTGTGTGTCCTAAGTTGTCTAGTTTATTACCTACATAAGCCCGATTTATCTTGGGAGGAATATTCTTTAAATGATGTTCCTTAGCATTTTGAAAAAATTACCAAGTGTATTTTCTTTCAGAACTTTTAAAATTGCCTTCCGAAGAATTTTAAGTCTTCAAAACATATAACTGCTTAAAGGAGATTTACCTTCAGAAGAAATTCCATATTTCTTCTGAAGCCAAAATAAGCTACTAAGTACTTATGTGTATTTTAAGAATAAATTTCTTATGAAAGCAATTACTTCCAAAACCAAATACTCTTCGGAAGAACAATTGCCTAAGTAATTTTTTTTTCGAAGCAATTTGGCACTAAGCTTAGGAATATCTTCTGAAGTCAAACTTGACTTTGGAAGATTTTCACAAATCTTCCGAAGACAAATTAGCTTTGGAAGAATCAAGAAAACTACTTTTTTTGGAAACTTTATTAGGGGTTGAACTGACATTCGGACTTCAATGTTTGTCCTTTTACTTTAACTTTCTCTCAAGTCCATTTCATACAAGTATACCCAACGGTTCCCCCCTATTTTACTTTCTTCTTCGCCTGTAATCTTTCTAAACCTAAAATCCCACTCACCACCTTTGTTCATAAATTTCTTCACCTTAAAGGTACTATAAACGGCCAACCTCGACTGTAGAAACCAACCAGATTTTTTCATGCAGCTTCACTGACAGCACAATCAGGTTGCTCTGTTAAACTCTGAGAAGGATCTAAGTCTTTCAGAGGTTTGTCACTTTCTTTCTCTCTCAAACTATTTCACCTCCCTTACCATTGATCCCCCACCCTATGAGGATCAACATCTGGATTTGTGGAGGACCTGTCAAGAGGTCACCATGGATGGGAGAAGGCGCTTTCCACCACAGTATATGGGAGGACACTGTTCATCACTCCAGCCTCCATTAACTCACACTTACAGCTGGATGATAAAGAAGGTGAAGTGTCCTTTCCAAAATCTACTGTAAATCATTCTTTTGAGCAGATAGGCTATGAAGGGGACTTCTCAGTTAGAACCTTCAAGAAAGGGAAGGTTTCCTCTCAATGGAAGTACCTCCTACATGTTATTATTCATACATTGTCTAGTACACCTAGAGAATGGGACCAAATTCCAGAGAATCTCTCTTTCATAGTTCATGGAATGGTCCATGAGGTCAAGTTTAGGTATTCTCAATTTGTGTATACTAATTTGCTTAATAACTTGGACTGCTTAGAGTATTAATTGTTTCGTAGATATGTCCAGCACCTTCTCAACTTTGAACTGGGCTCACAGTTGAGGCGAACAGGTAATATTCTTAAATTGGGACAGATGAACCCCCACATCTTCAAAATAATGAGATAGTGTGTGTCCTATATTGTCTAGTTTATCACCTACATAAGCCCGATTTATCTTGGGAGAAATTTTTTTAAATGATGTTCCTTAGCATTTCAAAAAAATTACCAAGTGTATTTTCTTTCAGAACTTTTAAAATTGCCTTCTGAAGAATTTTAAGTCTTCAAAACACATAACTGCTTAAAGGAGATTTACCTTCAGAAGAAATTCCACATTTCTTCTGATGCCAAAATATGATACTAAGTACTTATGTGTATTTTAAGAATAAATTTCTTATGAAAGCAATTACTTCCAAAACCAAATACTCTTCGGAAGAACAATTGCCTAATTAATTTTTTTTCCGAATTAATTTGTCACTAAGCTTAGGAATATCTTCCGAAGTCAAACTTGACTTTGGAAGATTTTCACAAATCTTTCGAAGACAAATTACCTTTGGAAGAATCAAGAAAACTACTTTGTTGGAAACTTTATTAGAGGTTGGACTGACATTCAGACTTCAATGTTTGTCCTTTTACTTTAACTTTCTCTCAAGTCCATTTCATATAAATATACCCAACGGTTCCCCCTATTTCACTTTCTTCTTCACCTGCAATCTTTCTAAACCTAAAATCCCACTCACCGCCTTTGTTCATAGCTTTCTTCACCTTAAAGGTACCACAAACGGCCAACCCCGACTGTAGAAAACAACTAGATTTTTTCATGCAGCTTCACAGACAACACAATCAGGTTGCTCTGTTAAACTCTGTGAAGGATCCAAGTTTTTCAGAGGTTTGTCACTTTCTTTCTCTATCAAACTATTTCACCTCCCTTACCATTGATCTTCCACTCTATGAGGATCAACTTCTGGATTTTTGGAGGACCTGTCAAGAGGTCACCATGGATGGGGAGAAGGCGCTGTCCACCACAGTAAAGGGGAGGACACTGCTCATCACTCCAACCTCCATTAACTCACATTTACAGCTGGATGACAAAGAAGGTGAAGTGTCCTTTCCAAAATATATTGTAAATCATTCTTTTGATCAGATAGGCTATGAAGGGGACTTCTCAGTTAAAACCTTCAGGAAAGGGAAGGGTTCCTCTCAATAGAAGTACCTCCTACATGTTATTATTCACAGTTTGTCTAGTACACATGGAGAATGGGACCAAATTCCAGAGCATCTCTCTTTCATAGTTCATGGAATGGTCCATGGGGTCAAGTTTAGGTATTCTCAATTTGTATATACTAATTTGCTTAATAACTTGGACTCCTTATAGTATTAATTGTTTCGTAGATATGTCCAGCACCTTCTCAACTATGAATTGGGCCCACAGTCGAGGCGAACAGGTAATATTCTTAAATTAGGACAGATGAACCCCCCATATCTTCAAAATAATAAGAAAGCATACTGTGGGCTTCTCAAGGGTAGAAGCAACCCTGGTCCCAAAAAAGTTAGAGTTCGTTCCACAAGGTGACAACCTAGCAACACCAGCTAGTGTTGAACCCACAACTTCCACTTCAACACCACCCACATAGCCACAAACAACAATCACCTATTAAAGAAGATCCAAACAAAACCATGCACAGGTTATTCAACTTGTGCAGGCCCCCATATCACCACCCATACAGGAAGAAGTGGACACTGGAGCTCCCACTTCTTCTGCAGAGCAAACCACTCCGATCTCATCGGGAATCAGCCATGAGGTTCTTCATGCTTAGGCTGATGAGTTCATCACCCAACAAGCCTTAAGCCTTCACTCAGAGTCTCAACACTCTAGTGAATGACCTTCAGGGGAAAGTTACTATCCCCAGCCTTTAGACTTAAGTCAACCCATTCCTAGCCTATAAGTCTATGATGATAAAGATATAGCACACAGTGAGTACCATAAGTTTCTTTTCTCCTTCCTTACTCGAAGAGTGATAAGTACTCCTGGGTCCCCTGTATCTAGCCCACATCATCCATCCCCAACTGAGGTGAATATTCCTAAACCTGTTTAGGAGATCCATATGGAAGGGGCTCTAACTTCTAAAAGTGATTACATCATTAAGACCTCCACCATGGCAACCTAGCCTATTGATACTTCAATTGAAGCTATCAGTGAGCAGGGGAAAAGTAGTAGCCAAGAACAACAAGCTGGTGATGAGGAAGAATACTTAGGTCCAATTATCTTATCGCCCAGTGATTCTTCTACTGAAGATGAGGGAAATCTTAGGCTAAAGGCGCAAAAACTGTCTAAAACATGCACCTATTTAGTCTCCAAGGTCAGTCACTTGGAATCTTAAGTGACTACTTTAGAAAGAAAAGATTAATGATCAACAAATTAAGATTTCTAATCTCAAGGAACAATTAGTTAGGAGACCCTTCAAGATGATTCAACCAGGAACACAATAACCTAGGGATGTAATTGACTTAACCTCCAGCTCACCTATGCAAGTGAGTGATGCTACCAAAAAGAGGGAGGAAGTTGTTACAATCGTAGAACCTGGGAGTCCTTATCAGAGTATGGACACTGAGGATACACTAACCTCACTTACAATTGTCTAGACTCAGCAATCTCCTCAAATTCACATTGATGTAGACTCACTTATTCAGAGCCTATTTGAGGAGGGTATACCAAGGGAAATGTCATACCCACCATTTGGAGCTGGAAATGAAATACATGGGTGGAGGTATGATGCTGGAAGAAGAGCCCTCATACTACATTGTAAGGCCCCATTCCCATAGACCTCAAAGTTGGACAATCATCGCACTATTATATAAAACAATACACAATTCATAAAATGTTGCAGCGGAATTAAGTTAACAAATACCATTCAGGCATATAATTAATGTTGCAAAATAATACATCAGTGTAAGTTAGGGTTACAAAACAATCAATTAGTTGCACTACAATACAACAAAATCAATAAGCATGAACGGATGCCAATCTAGCCTAGAGGAGTACCTTCCCCCTTGTACCATCCTCAGCAATAATTACCTGCCAACTGAAAATGCACAAAATTTAGCGTTGCTGAGTGAGTTCTAGTTTTAAATGTATTAAAATACCTTGTAGGATTTATATATATATATATATATATATATGTATATGTATATATGAAAATATCTTTCTTGAATAAGATACGTTACTTTCGTATGCGAGCACACATTGTACGTACATCTACATAATATTCATTATCATTATCATTATCTTTCTCATTCTTCCTTTCATTATTATCTTTCACTTTCCTTTGGGACCAATGTGCAATACCCCCATCATTGTGCATGAAGCTGATACAGGGCCGAAGTCTATAAATAGACCCC
>BJCO01744690.1:0-16409 GCA_018326465.1 Flaveria floridana | reverse complement strand
GAACACCTCTATAGGGATATGATTGGGTCTCTTATGTATCTTACAACTAGCAGGCCTGATATCATGTTTGCCATATGTATTTGTGCAAGATATCAAGCTAACCCTAATATGTCTCACCTTATCACTGTCAAGAGAATTCTAAGATGCCTCAAAGGTGCCTCAACACTTGGTCTTCGGTATCCCAAGAATTCTGACTTCAATCTGTATGCATATACAGATAGTGATTATGGTGGTTGCAATATGACGGCAAAGTCTACATCTGGGGGATGTTAGTTTCTTGGTGGAAGGGTTGTCTCATGGCAATGCAAGAAACAACCCTGTGTCTCTGCATCAACTGTTGAAGCTGAATACATTGCTGCTGCAAGCTGCCATGCTCAAGTGCTTTGGATTCAGAATCAGATGCTTGACTATGGTTTAAACTTCAAGGAGACTCCCATTTACATAGATAACAATAGTGCTATCTCCATCACAGAGAATCATGTGCAGCACTCAAGGACAAAACACATAAATATTAGGTATCATTTAATTAGAGATAACTTTGAAAATGGATTAGTTAAACTAGTTAAAGTTAACACAAATGAACAATATGCTGATCTGTTCACAAAATCCTTTGATGAACAGAGATTTAAATATCTTATATCAGCTACTGCGATGATTAACTTTGAGTAGTTTTTTCTTAAAACTAATTCATTTTATTTCTTAAAATCTGTGTGTCCTAAGTTGTCTAATTTATCACCTTTATAAGCTCATGTTTCTATGGATAAAACTTTTTGAAGAGTTTTTCTTAGATTTTTGACAAATGTTGATCCTTAGGAAGATATGATTTTATTTTCGGAAGAAAATATACCTTCAAGACAAATAACTGTCTAAGTAAAATTTGCCTTCGGAATAAATTTCTGAAATATCTTCCGAAGCTTAAAACTCTCTTAGGCACTTATATGTTTTTAAGGACCATTTTTCTTCCGAAGAAAATTAACTCTCGGAAGCTTTGTTTAGTTGAACAAAGCATCCAAGTTTAAATTCTCTTCCGAAGCAAATTTGTCAAAACTCTTTGAAAAATTCTTCCGAGTCATTTTGGCTTCGGAAGCTTTTTCATTAAAACTTCCGAAGACAATTTACCTTCGGAAGCTTTTCGATTTCCAAGAAAATCACTTTTTTGAGCAAAAAGCAAACTATTTTTTTAGAGGTGGGACCGCCTTCTGGATTTCAAAATTTATCCTCTTTCATTAACTTTGTCTCAAATCTTTTTCACCCATAAACCCTGTCGGTTCCCCCTCTTTTTATCATTTTCATCTTCTCTCCAAACCAAAATTCTAGATTTCTCTCTGAAACCGTCTTCGTTCATCCTTCCTTCACGTTTAAGCTTTCTCACAATGGCCAACCTTGATAGACGAAATGACCCAGATTTTTCTATGCAATTACACAGGCAACACAATCAGGTTGCTCCGTTAAACTCTGAGAAAGATCCACACTTCTCAGAGTTGTGCCAGTTCTTGGCTTTGTCAAACTACTTCACCTCCCTAACCATTGATCCTCCTCTCTATGAGGATCATTTGCTTGAATTTTAGAAAACTGCCAAGAGGTCATTATGGATGGAGAGAAGGCACTGTCTGCCACAGTGCAGGGGAGAACAGTCTTCATCACTTCGGCCATCATCAACACTCATCTTCAGCTGGGTGATGAAGAAGGTGAGGTGTTCTTCCCAAAAGAAGCTGTTAATCATTCCTTCGAGCAGATAGGGTATGAGGGAGATTTCTCTGTAAAGACCTTCAGGAAAGGGAAGGTCTCACCTAAGTGGAAGTACCTACTTCATGTGGTTATCCACAGCTTGTCCAACAAGCATGGAGGGTGGGACCAGATTCCTGAAGATCTCTTTCATAATGCATGGAATGGTTTAGGGAGTCATGTTCAGGTACTCTTAATTTGTTTATACAAATCTAATTGCAAACTTAGACTCCTTAGAGTATTACATGTTTCAAAGATATGTTCAATACATTCTAAACTGTGAACTGGGCTCACAGTTAAGGGAAACAGGTAATATTCTTAAATTGGGACAGATGAAGCTTGACATCTTTAAAATTTTGAAAAACCCAATTGTTGGCTTCTTAGGGGTAGAAACAACCCTTGTCCCAAAATTGTTAGAGCTAAATGCTCAAGGTGACAACCTAGTAACACAAGCTAGTGTTGAACCCACACCTTCTACATCTCAACCACCAAAACAACCACAAATCACCCTCACCTACCAAAGAAAACCCAAACAAACCCCTGCTCAGGCTATTGAGTCTGTGCAGGCCCCTATATACATACCTATATAGGAGGAAGTGGATACTGGAGCTCCCACTTCTCCTGAGGAGCAAACCACTCCCATCACTTCAAATATTAGTGCTCAGGTTCCTCATCCTCAGCTTGATGAGCTCACAAGCCTAACTGCCTTAAGCCTTCACTCTGAGTCTCAACACTCAAGTGAATAACCTTCAGGGGATAGCTACCATCCCCAGCCTTTAGACTTAAACCAACCCATTCCTAATCTTGACTTCTATATTGATGAAGACTTAGGTGTTAGTGAGTACCATGAGTCTCCCTACTACACCACTCCATAAAGAGAGATGACTACTCTTGAGTCACCTAGGTCTAGCCCACATTAGTCACTTATCATTGAGGTGGATACTTCTGAACCTGTTCAGGATATACATATGGAAGAGGCTCTCACTTCAGTAAGTGATTACATCATTCAGACCTCAACCATGACAACTCAGCTCATTGACACTTCAACTGAAGCTGTCACTGAGTAGAGGAAATCCAGCAGCCAAGAACACCATGCTAGTGATAAGGAAGAGAACCTTGGTCCAATTCTCTTATCCCCCAATGATTCTTCTGATGAAGATGGGGGGAATCTAGGACTAAAGGTACACATACTATCAAAAACATAAACCTATCTAGTCTCCAAGGTTAGTCATCTTGAATTTCAAGTTACTACCTTGCAACACAGGGTTAATGATCAGCAACTTGAGATATCTTATCTTAAGGAAAAACTAGCTAGGAGACCTTTAAGAGGAGCTCAACCAGGAACACTGGAACCTGTGAATGTGATTGTCCTAACTCCTAGCTCACCTATGCAAGAGGGTGATGCTACCAAAAAGAGGGAGGAACTCATTACAGTCACAGAACCTAGGAGTTCTTCAGGGAGTATGGACACTGAGGACTCACCATCCTCACTTGCAATTGTGCATACTCAGCAACTTTCTGAAGTGTACATTGATGTGTACAGTATAGACTCAGTCATTAGGAGTCTCTTTGAGAAAGGCATCCCTAGAGCTTTATCATCCCCACCAACTTCAAGTCACATTTATGGGTGGAGGTATGATGCTGATAGAAGAACTCTTATTCATCAAAGAGTTCAAGACAGGAATACTAAGGAGTTTAGCCTTAGAAGAAGACTAAGGCAATCAGGCAATACCATCGGTCAACTGGATATTGAGGCAGACCCTGAGATTAGCTTCGAAGGGGAAACCTTGACTGAAGGCCCAGTGGTAGAACCTGAGAGCCCTGTCTCACCATCAATTGCTGTAGAGGTTCAATCCCTTGATGAGACACCTGCTGGTGAAGGTGTATCTCAACCTCTCTCTGGCTAGAGCTTGGAAGCTACACCAAGAAATGAAGGCCAAAGCTCTCTCCACCCTGAGTCACAAAGGTCTGTGAGTGACAAAGGGAAAAGAAAATTGACTTTTGAGGAGATTGAGGAGGAGGAGAGAGAGAGGAAAAGGAAGCAAAGGGGAGAAAGTTCCTCTACTGGGTCTGCAAGACTCATGGAAAGTGCTATCAGGGTTGCCCCAGACCAAATACTCAGGATGATGAGTTAAAGGCAGTCAGGATCAACTACTTGCAGACCAGGAACTATGACATTGACAACATCATTTCTCTCCCCTTAGATGAGTTAAATGAACTGGCTAATATGGAACTATCAAAAGAGAGAAAAGAGGAAGAGGATGCAGCGCTACTTCTAAAAATCAAAGAAGAAAGAAGACAGAAGAGACTCTACAAGCATGTGCCTACTCTCTCACCAGTTCAAGAAACTCATGAACAAGAGGATGTTGCTCCACAAGAACGTCAGGTAGACAAAGAGAAGGATAGGATCAATATGATAAACTACCTGAGGGTCACAGGCCTCTATCAGGCTGATACACTTCTTCCCTTACCCTTTGACTATATCGAGTTTGAGTACCTCAAACAACTTGAACTTGATGTAGCCAAAGAAAGAAAGATTACCAAAAGGAGGTTAAGGGAAGAGGTTGTAAAGTCAAGAGCCATCATCCATAAAAACTTGAAGAAGTCTGCTGATAGATAAAAGATGATGAGCTTCTTGAAGTTGTATGGATACTTCGAAAGGAGACTTGGTCCCATGTCTCTATCCACCATGGATGAGCACATCAGGGTAATCAAGCAGAAGATTCAAAGAGGTGAACTAGTTAACATACAATGCCCACCAAGTTAGGTCCCTCAGGAAGTGGAGATTAAGGTTGAAACATTTAAGACAACATAACCTGAATCTCCTGCTGAACCTCAGCAAGCTTCTGCTTCTGATACACAATAGGGATCACGAACCTATGAGAGAGGAAAACCCAACTGAGAAAGACAAAGAATATCAATTAGGTGCTGCAGGCCAGTCTTCTTAGTTAAAAAGTTCAAAGATGAGAAAAAGGATGGTTTCTAAACCAAAGTCAAAGAAAAAGAAGAAAGAAACATCCAACTCCAGACCTCAGGATGAGTCAGAACATCCTAAGGATGTGCAACAAGAGGATGCTCCACCAACTCCAATTCAAGCATCTCCTCTGGCATCAGGAAGATCCATCTTGTCTTGGACATATACCACAAATCCAGAAAGATGGCATGTCATAAGAGATCAAGGTGTTGAACATGTCTACACATGGAAGGATATGTTCAATCTACCTCTGCATGATCTCTTTGACATGAGAAGATACTATAAGAGTCTGAGTGATCCTGATCATCTCATGAAGAAAGGGATGGTCATTATCATAATGAGGACTGTCAACATTTGAAATCTTCAAGTGTTTTGGTGGAATCAGCCTAGGTGGAGTTTGTAAGGTTATTTGTAAGGCTGATGCAACCCAAACACCCAAAGTCTCTCCTGCATGCAAGCACAAGTGTACTGAAGTGGAATGCTTCAGAAGTTTCACACTGCCTTAGAAAATTTCTCTCTGTGTGAAATCTTCCGAAGCCAAGACCAATATCTTCCGAAGCCAAAAGATGAAGTCTTCCGAAGCTTCGAAGACAAAGTCTTCCGAAGCTAACTATTAAAGTTAGATTTCTTTTGAAGACTTTTTAATTACATGCTTTATCTGATGTACCTTTTACCTAAAGTTGAACCACTTTCTGCTGCAACTTTGATAAGACACCAACTTTACATGAGTTGGTGAAAAGGTCCATGCTTTTGGTAAACTTTACATTGAGGTCTTGAGTTTGTAACTTTCCACTTTATGTACTTTATCCTTTTTGTAATATATTAGGATATGAGCTATGGCATGTCATAGTCACTAGTAAAAAGGCAATCTGACTTTTGACTCTATATCGATTTTGTTGTCTAGATCATGTATCCATCTAGCCTTCAAAGTATGGCCGGCTGTAGGTTGTAGTATAAGTATTTCTGGTCCTTTTAACTTATTAGTAGAACTTAGTAAACCACTTGTAAGGAACTAGAGAGCAATATACATCAACTTTGAAAACCAACTAATTGTGTTGTTCTTGTTCTGTCTCATATATACTTGTGTTTCTTAGTTCTCAAAACTAATTTTCTCCAGTTCCCCATTACAATTGTTAAGTTTTGTTCCACACTCTCCTCTTTGTGTTGTTGTGTTGTAAGTGCATGACCCTTCACCCGGTCCTACAATGTCTGACTGTACATCCAGCAAAACACCATTTACAACTGGCTTGAAGTTTGGTCCGGATGCAGAAGGACCATCAGTTGATCAAAATCTCTTCAGATCAACGATAGGCTCCCTGATGTACCTAACAGCAAGCAGACCAGACAACATGTATGCAGTGTGCATATGTGCCCGATACCAAGCAGATCCAAAAGATTCACATAAAAATGCAGTAAAGAGAATCTTTAGATACTTAAAAGGCAAACCATCACTTCGGTTTGGTATCGTAAAGATGTAGATTTCACTTCATATGCATACACAGACAGTGATTATGGTGGATGCAACAACAACAAAAAATCCACTACTGGAGGTTGTCAGTTTCTTGGATCTAGATTGATCTCCTGGTAGTGCAAGAAACAAACAAATGTCCTTGTGTCAACAGCTAAAGTAGAATACATAGTTGCTTCTGCATGTTGTTCTCAAGTGCTTTGAATTCAAAACCAAATGCTTGATTATAGCTTTTGTTTTCTTGAAACATCCATACACATTGATACATATGCTGCCATGTTTATCACTGATAATCCAGTTTAACATTTGAAAACAAAACATACATATATCAGATATAATTTTTTGAGAGATTGTTCAGAGTAGGGTCTGATAAAGTTGATCAAAGTCCACATAGACAATCAATTCGCCGAACTTTTTACTAAACCATTTGATTCAACAAGATTTGAATTTCTGGTTTTGTCACTTGGTATGATCAACTATGAATCAAACACTTAATGTTTTCAAAACATTAAATCATACAAGATTGATTTTGTCAAAGTCCAAGTTTACATCAAACAAGCACTTTTCAAAATCAAGATATCATACAATCATTCATGTTCTTTAATTAACAGACAATTTGGAATCACACATAACCATTCATGAGAAATGATAGTACTATAGGATTCTGTGTGCCCAAGACACGTAGAATATTGATGTGGTTAGTATGTTATGATCCAAGTCGGGTTATACCCAATAACAAGCTTAGAAAACACCAATTAATATTTAATTGATAATATGATCATGCAATTAAATATTTACACCAATTTAGAAAATGGGTTTTCTAAATACGTTGCATATGAGAGGGAACAACTTATTAGGATATTTTGTTCAATAAAATTATTTGAAGTGTTATTTAGATATGTTAAATAACACCAAATAATAATGAGAAATTATAACTTATAAGTTAAATGGTTAATCTTATAACTTATATATATAACTTGTACATACAATTAAATGGTTATATGTATGTCTAGTTGCAAGACCAATTTTAATTGTGTGTGTTTTGTTTAAAGGGGGAAAACCCCTTTTGAATTCTTTTTGGCCGTCCCCCCTATTATTCTCATTGGACCATTTTTTGCCTTGAAAAGAACACACACATTAAGTGGTCTTGGTAACCTCATTTCTCACCTAATTCTCATTACATGCAAAACACAAAATACTCTCTCCTTTCTTCTCTCTAATTCACGAAAACAAGCTGCAGCATTAGAGGGTTTTTGAAAAACATTTTGTGTTGATTTGGTGGTGATTCTTCCTAACAAGAAGGGGTTTGCAAGGAGGCTTGGGGAATACAAGCTTGAGGGCTTCTAATCTTGAAGTCTAGGCCAATTTTCAGCAACATATATCTCCCTTTTTCTGTCGTTTTTTCAGCTGGAGGAGAAGGTAACTTGGCAGCCCATTGTGGTTGCCATATTGTGTTGTTTATTGCTTATACATAGCTTGCTTATTCACATATAAGATCCCCTTTGTTATTGGGTTTGTTTTCATCTTAAAACATCATCTAGAACATGAAATTTTCAGCTTATAAACAATGTTATAATGCTAAACTTCCGCTGCGTTTTTCAGAAAGTTTAAATGGTTAATCTTGTTTTGTGTTCTACCAAACCCAATAAGTACACTAGATTATTTCTTCACTAGAGTCATTTTCACTAATAAAGATAGACAATACTTTGTTTGATATGTGGATAGGCTCATCATGGAACACCTAACATCACATATAACAGTGAAGAACTAAATGCTCATGATTGTGCGGAAAACATATCTTGGTTTATAGTAACAATTGGTCTATCCAATATAGATTACTGATCAAGTAACTATAATACAGCAAGTGAAACAATTTATAAATTGCTCAATCCTACAATTTTCTCCTTTGTTTTGATTATCATAGACCTAGAGTACAACATCGCATTCTTTGTTGTGCTGAGCACAGACCTGAATGATGTAAGTTTTGATTCCAAAAGATTCCAAATAAGGAACACATCCACTAAGGATGATCAATCAAAAGAATCTCAAAGAGGATCACCTTCCAAAGTGAAGTGAAAAAGAACCCCAATGAGGATCAATCAAAAGGATCAAATTGAGCATTTATACTATTAAGTAACTATGTCCTACGTATTGAAAGTGCCTGCTAGTATATCTTAAGGAGGATTGATTTTAACATACAATCAGATGTGGGGTACATACATATCATCCTAATATACTCACAACATGATAATCACTCATTGTTTAAATTAATCACTAAAACCATGCATGAGTTTAAGTGGATCCAAATATCTGCAATCAATATTATATTAGTCTATGGCTATTCTTAACCTAAATCAAACAACTCTATGAGGATTTGAGACTAGTATGATCTCATGTTATGTGCAAGGATTCATGTTAACACATGAAAAGCAAACAAATATTTGTTAGATAAAGTGTTATCTTTCTAACTGCTTATCATGTAAACAATCAAATTGGACTTTGATAAATTTCCATTCAAACATATTTAGTCAAGTTATAGAAGGTTTTTATAAATATGCAAAAATTTTGGGGGAGAAATTGAACATGGAAATATCAATGTCAGAAGAACAAGTGCACTATCATACATGTTAAAATTCTAAAATATTAAATTTTGAAGTTTTAAATAAAGTCAAGTCAAGCAAGCACCCAATAGAGCAGTTTGACACACATACATATGCACAATATTGCTTGTGAGTGATATTTTAAACATCCATATATTGATCATGTTAAAATTTTTAATATTTTAACATACACTGTAAAACAATCATTTTAAATCAAACAAGTGTTAACAATCAAATTATGCTTCGGAAGAAAATTTTTATCATAATTTTCCTTCTGAAGAGACATATAACACCCAATATTGTTGTCAAGATAAAAGAAAGAAGACAATAAGTAGAGGAAATAAAAAGTATCTTGTAAAAAGAGAAGAGCGATTAAAGTGAAAGGAGTCCAAGTGTAAATAGTACAAAAGTCAAAATAATATAATATATATGGGTATGGCCGCCCATATCAATCTTTCACCATCTACTTTTGTCGTCCAAAGAAGAAAGAAAACCAGAAAGAAGAGGTTCCATTTCTATAGAGAGAGCAGCTGAATTCACATAAGGTAAGCAAATTTAGTGTAATTAAGTTAGTTTTCATGGGTTTTTGGCCATAGAACCGGCTTTGACATGTTCTTATATGTACGTATGTGTTCGGTTATGTGTCCTTGGGCATGTATAGGTGTTAAGAGCTTTTGAAAAGTTCAAGATTTGGATTTTGAGGCTTGAAAGCAACAAAGGTGAGTTCTAGACCCCGTAATTGTACATGTTTTTAACACTTTTTGGGGCTGAAAATGTATTAAAATGGTTTCAAGTTTTCTATGTATCTATACTCGTACGTTTTGTGCTTACATAATGACCAGAGACATAACATGCTCTTCCTCGAGCATGAGTGCATTGTTCTCAAGCCCAGGGTGGTCATTCCTCAAGAGGATATCCTCCTTAGAGCACCTTGGAAAGGGAACACGTACAAGATGGAGTTGCAGGAAACATCCCCCACAGGAGAAGTTTCTTCCTTTCTATCTATGGCCAATGTGACAAGCCTTTCCTTTGGAATAAAAGGATGTGCCGTGTAAACTTTAAGAACATGAATAAACTAATTAAGATTGATTTGGTAACTGGAATGCTAAAGAAGGAACGTATAAGTGATGATCACTGTGTTGCATGCCTGAAAGGGAAACAACGCTTGGTGTCTCACAAGCCAAAGGTAAAGAACTTTATCACTACTCCCCTTCACTTATTACACATGAATCTCTTTGGCCCTACTAGTGTAATGAGTTTAGGAAGGACCTCATACTGTTTGGTGATCACAGATGATTTCACAACATTCACTTGGCTTTTCTTCCTTAGAACTAAGGATAAAACTCTTGAGATCTTAAAGAATTTCATTCTGAAAGTTAAGAATCAAATTGATCACAAGGTCAAGACCATAAGATGTGATCAAGTAACTGAATTCATGAACCAAATCCTTTACACATTTTATGATGAAAAGGGTATTACAAGTCGATATAGTGCTCCCAAGACTCCTCAGCAAAACAGAGTTGTTGGGAGAAGAAACAAGACACTTATTGAAGCTGCAAAAACTATGTTGTCTGACTCTAAACTGCCTTTTACCTTCTGGGAAGAGGCAGTCAATACTGCCTGCTATGTGCAAAACAGAGTTTTAGTAGTTAAGACTCATGGTAAGACTCCTAATAAACTATGGCATAAAAGAAGACCTTTAATTGGTTTTCTCCAGTCATTTGGATGTCCTTCTACCATCTTGAATACCAATGATCAAGTAGCCAAGTTTGTTGAGAAATCCGATGATAGACACTTCATTGGATACTCCTCTTAAGCTAAGGCTTATAGAGTATACAATCTCAGAACTAGATTAGTTGAAATATCAACCAATGTGATCTTCAATGAGCACATTCCCTGTGTGATAGGTTCTAGTCCTGATTGGCTATTTGACCTTGCTTTAGTTACCAACTGTTTTAACAAATCTTGTGAAGATGTTTCAGGATCAATAGGTAACACATCAACATAAGATCCCGACCCAAGATTTGAGTTGAGAAGACCAAGATAGACTACATCTTTAGCTCTAGTGGTAACTAACCCTATAAATGAAGTTTCTGTCAACACAACAATAACAAATCATGCTGATACATCTCAAATGACTGAAAATTCAAGCTCAGAGGTACAAGACACGGATGGAGGAGCTTTAAATATAGAAGGAAATGGTAGTGATGATAGTGATCAAGAATTTCTTGATACTGATAACCATTGATGACAACATCAATGATATCACATACTCATTGGATCAAGCTTCTCTTGATAAGTGTGTTGATGTGCTGGAAGACACTTCATTGCTAGATCTGTCTAAACAATTTGTTGTGATCCCTCAACTCAGGATCTACAAGTGACACCCCACCACAAACATCATTGGAGATGTTGACCAGGGGGTGAGAACAAGAGGACAAACCCATGACAAAAATGTTTTTCTACACTTTTGGTTCTTGTCCTAGATAGAGCCAAAGAAAGTTGATGAGGCTTTGAAGGATGGAAGTTGGGTTGAAATAATGCAAGAGGAGATACTTCAATTCAAAAGATAAAAGGTTTAGAACCTATGTCCTCTTCCTCATGGGAAGACTATCATAGGTAACAAATCAGTGTTTAGAAATAAGAAAGATGATTGAAGACTCGTCATCAAGAACAAGGCAAGACTGGTTGTTCAAGGGTACACACAAGAAGAAGGAATTAACTACACTGATGTTTTTACTCCTATAGTAAGACTTGAAGCTGTTAGGATATGCCTGGCATTTGCTACATCCAAGGACTTCAAGGTCTACCAACTTGATGTCAAGCATGTATTTTTATAGTGGGTGATTGATAAAGAGGTGTATGTCAAACAACCATCTTGATTTGCAGACCCAGATCATCCTGATTATGTCTGCAAGCTTGATAATGCTCTTTATGAGCTGCACCAAGCTCCAAGAAAGTGGTATATCTTAGTATCTCTGTCAACATGGATACAAGATGGGTACTATAGATCGAACTCTCTTCATCAAAGGAACAGGAAATGACTTAATTCAAGTTCATGTATATATAGATGAGATTATCTTTGGGTCAACTAATCCAAAGCTCTACAAAGACTTTGAGAAGCTGATGAAGAATAGATTTGAAATGAGTGCCATGGGAGAACTCAATTTCTTCCTAGGAATTCAAGTGAATAAAGTTGACAATGGCGTCTTCATAAGTCAGTCAGAGTATATACAATACATACTTACCAGATTCAACATGACTGAATGTAAGGTAGCAAAGACACCCATAGCAAGAAACCACTCCCTTGGACCTGATCTTGAGGGTGAGTGTGTAGATGAACATCTTTAAAGGGCAATGATTAGGTTTCTTATGTATCGTACAGCCAGCAAGCCTGATATTATGTTTGCTACGTGTATATGTGCAAGATATCATGCTAGCCCCAAGATGTCACACCTGGTTGCTGTTAAAAGAATTCTTAGATATCTTAATTGTTCTTCTAAGCTAGGCCTTTGGTATCTAAAGAACTCTAACTTCAATCTGTATGTTTATACAGATAGTGACTATAGTGGCTGCAGCATGACTGCAAAGTACACATCCGGGGGATGTCAACTCCTTGGTGGAAGGATAGTCTCGTGGCAATGTAAGAAACAATCCTATGTATCTACATCTACTGCTGAGGCTGAATACATTGCTGCTGCAAGCTTCTGTGCTCAAGTACTTTGGATTCAACATCAGATGCTGGACTATGGATACAACTTCAAAGAGACTCCTATCCACATAGACAACAACAGTGCTATCTCTATCACAGAGAATCCTATACAGCACTCAAGGACAAAACACATCAATATTAGTTAACATCTAATTAGAGATAATCATGAAAAGGGATTGATAAAACTAACCAAGGTCGATACAAATGAACAATATGCTAATCTGTTCACAAAAGATTTTGATGAACAGAGATTTAAATATCTTATATCAGCTATTGGGATGATTAACCTTGAATAGATTTCTTAAAACTTGATAGGATCAAATGAATCTATCTGTGATGATGTTAGAACACAATTCAATCAAAAACATACAAATGCAATCAAATTAATGCAAACAATCAAGAAAAATTCATAGACGTTCATTGATAGAAAGCAAAGACAATTACAAGTGTAAGTAGCAGTTACAAGTCTAGTCTGTCTAGTCTCTTCTACTGCATACACACATCTAAGCTATTTATTCTACCAATAAACAGAGGAACTACTATTTACAAACTAGTCCCTATACTATGACAAAACTTATACAAAATACAACTAAAGACAACATGTTAATCTTTAAGAAGCACTAACAATACTCCCCTAAGATTTACATGGTCTTCGGTCTTCAAAATCTTCTGTCTTCATAGCTTTGTCTTTTTTTTCTTCCATCAGCATTCTTCTCTTTTCCTTTGTCTTCTTTTCTCTTTCATCTTCTGTCTTCTCTTCTCTTTCATCTCCAAACTTCAATGAAGTCTTCGGGTTCTTCTTTAATCTTGAACATAGGCTTTTCCTTATACATTTCTCATTCCTTCAAGGCCTTGGCTTTAGCATACTTGAACTTGTTCGCTAAGATACCTTGCTCTGGCTTTGCCTCGTTAGTCTTGATCTCCAGTCTGTTCATGAACTCCAGTGTATCTTTGGATAAGCCTGTAATATCAATATTTGCATATAAATCAATAGGTTTTGAACTTCCTTTTGAGTATACTTCTAAAACACCTTTGCTGGGAATTCTCAAAACTCTATCTCCTTTATATCCTTTTTCATAATGTTACCATAAGTTAAAGCTTTCCTCAAGGAGATTTTCTTCATAGCCGCATTCATAACTTTAATAATAGAGAGAAAATACTTTTTATCATTTTTAGCAATCTCTGGAGTGACTCTTTCAAACTTTTGTACAGACAAAAATGAAATATAACTTGGATGTAGAAATTTAAGCTCAAATACTCAATATAGAGTAATCATGTCCTCATCTCAATATTCAAGATTTCGGACCAATTTAAGGTCAAATGTATCCGAATTGTAGAACCATCACAGGATTGGTTAAGACTTTTGAGTCCCTTCAATTACTTTTAATCCTTGAGTGGTGACCTTTTCAAAATACTGATCACAAAATTCAAGTAGAAATTTTTCATCTTCTGCTAGCTTGCCTTGAAACTTCATGGTCTTTTTTAGCATATTGAAGTATTCCTTATCTTCTTAAATACATCAGATTTGCAGAAATGAACTAGCTCTTGTGATCCCTCTATTCAATAACTCAACAAATATTTCACCTCTTTTAGCTCCTGTTAGGCTGATCAAAGGTAGTTTGTTCAACTCCTTTAAGTCTTGAACCGGAGGCTTAATAATGCTTGAAAAGAAGTGGTAGACATCACAAACAGCGTTTACTCGTTTAATCAAGAATGCGTCAAAAACTTCATCATATTTCCATATTATGATCTTTACTGCGTTGGTGGTGTCAGGAGCAATCATGGCATTCAGCAACTCATAAATTGATTGTCCTTTCTGTAAAACATTCCTTACCAAGTCACCAATAGATTGAGCTTTATTGAAAAGTTGTTTCTGATCAAGAGAGGCTTTATACGCTTGTTGCTCAGATTTAGGAAATATTCTCATTAGCTCTTTCCTCTTTTCATAAACTGAGCTTTTCATTGCCATTGACTTAATCTCTTGAGGTTTAAGAAATCTTGTTCTTTTAGTGATCTCCAGATATTAAGGATTGTCAGTGTCAAGCACGACCATCTTGTTTGTTTGCTTCTCAGTCTCTTGGAAGCTTCTTACAAGATTCCTTATAGATTCAGCTTGTAATCTTTCAAGTCTTTTCCATGGATAATTTCTTGCTTGCAACCATGATCTCAAAGCAACAACATTCATGTCTTCATGATCAGGATGGTACAATTCAGAAGATGGCATTTCCTCAACAATGATACTTTCTTGGAGAGGATTCCATTCACCATGCTCAACAACTTTTCATTTGGGTCAACTGGGGCGACTGACTCAGCTGTTATGCATTTCTCATATTCTTCACAAATTTGAGATACAGTCAAGCCATCAAGAAACACTCTATTATATTTCATTTTCACCAGAGAGTTATACCTATATTCAAAGTCTACAGGTATATCTTCAGGATCAGGATGGTGCAATTCAGAAGATGGCATTTCCTCAACATTGACACTTTCTTGGAGAGGATTCCATTCACCACGCTCAACAACTTTTCATTTGGGTCAACTAGGGCGACTGACTCAACTGTTATGCATGTCTCATATTCTTCATTAATTTGAGATACAGTCAAGCCATCAAGAAACACTCTATTATATTTCATTTTCACCGGAGGGTTATACCTATATTCAAAGTCTACAAGTGTATCTTTATGGGCAGTCTTTATTGATGAAAATATTGATTCAATATTGGCTTCTGTAATATCTTCATCTTTTAGAACTTCCATATACCAATCATCATCAAACCCATCCTCAATATCATCAAGAGCTTCAATTGTCTCTTGAACAAATTTATCACCTTCTTCTTTACTTTCTTCAATCTTTTGTACTTTTGATGATGGCTCAGGTAATACTGACACACTACACCATCAATCTTTCTCTTACCTTTGTCAACTTCAGAGATTTTCTCAATATCAATTGGAGTTTTCTCAAATACAATCACTAACTCTGGAGAATCAGACTTTTTATCTTCTTTCAGTTTAGCCAGCTCCTCTTTTATAACTTCATGCTCTTCTTTTAATTTCTTGTATTTTTCCTCCATCAAATCATTATCACTAATCATTACTTCAAAAGTTTTCATATTCTCATCTTTATCTATTATAAGAGCTTCAATCTCAGCATCTTTCTTTTGAATGATCTCTTTTAGCTTCACATTCTCTTCTTTCAAATCATCAATAATCTTTTATTGAACACTGTTTGACTCCTTCAAAGTTTGAAGTTCATCCACATCCAGAAAATCTTCAGTTTGTAAAGGCACATTGTGTGATGTAATAACTGGTGTTTCTTCAGCTTCAATTGGAGTGGAGTTTTGAAAGATAGGCTCCAAAATTATAGCATCTATAAAATCAAATCCAAAGTCTTGATTTTGAACATTTTCTTTTGAACATTTACATCTATCTCATTATCAATATGAGCTTCAGTCACTTCTTCATCATGAGCAATGCCAGCAGATGTTCCTGATGGGGTTTAACATGTTTATCAAAGTTCATATGTACTTATATATATGAAAAACGCAGCGGAATATAAGATTTAAAACATGTTAAGATCTGATTATAAAACCCATTTTATAACAACCCCAAGCCATGGATCTACATATACAATGCATACAATAAAAGGATGAAAGAACTACAACCTTTGTAGCTTCCAAATCCGAGATTTAAGGGCTGAAATGGATGTGTTCTTGTGGCTAAACTTCAAGTTAGAAGCTCTCAAGATAGCATACCCCAAGCCTCTTCAAACACCCTTTGAATGCTAGGATACTTGGACACCAACTTGTAGCTATCAAAAACGATTTTTGAAAGCTGAAAGTTCACCTTCTTTTCTGCCCAAAACCGTGAGGAGGAAGAAGAAAAGAGAGAGAGATTTTGCTTTGTTTGTGTGTGTTTTTCTTGGATGTGAAAG